>CAJPEX010001672.1:0-52087 GCA_905338405.1 Notodromas monacha
TCCCACCATCCAGACCAGGACCCCCGTATTACCCACCCAGGTTTCCTTCGGATCATCCCAACAGGAAACGGAATCAGCAGCAGCGAAGAAGGACAACCACGCCTGCTCCTACTCCACTGCCTCCTCCACCGACTCAACCACCTCCTCCAAAGGTGTGGACCACGAGACCACCCGTCATTGTACCTGTTTGGCAACCACAGCATCAACCACTGCCAGTGACGCCGCACCAAAATGCTTACAGACCATTCAGCTACCAGCACACCAATGCTTGGGCACCTGTCAAACCCACTGAGGCTTCCTACCCTTACAACCAACACCACCAGCAGCAGCTGCAGAACCCAACGGGGTAACACAGTTTTCCCTTAAAAAGGTTTACAGTATATTGGGACCCAATAAATAACATAGATCGACAGTTGGACACCCCAACTTGCACGAAATTTGACTTTTGGACACTGTAGGCTAAAAATTAAATAAAAATAAAAATTCTCCAAAATCTGAGCATATTTGCAAGAAACTTCACCAAAATTTCCAGAAAATTTTCATATCTTTTGAACAAATTGAACTGCAAATATGGCAATTATGACAATTGAACCCTGTAAAAAATGACAATTATGAGAAATGAATATTTTCATTAAGTCACGATAAAACTCATTGCAAATCTGATTTGATTAATTTTCGAAAGCGGGATACTTTTTTGCTCTTATTTCTACATGATATATGCCAGGGTTTCTCATCAGCTGTGAACAATTCAGGTTATTTAGCAATGCAGTATGCGTGGTTTTCCCGTGTCTGTAGGGTTCGTTTCATTCCAAAAATGTAAACATTTTGTGTCGTTTTTTTCATTTAAATTTTTTGGATCGAAGTTCAGAAAAACATTTTTCATTCAATTTTTTGAGGAAATTTTTCGATTTTTGGCCAAACATGAGAACTGTTAAGTGACTGAAAATTTTTAATTCATGTCTAAACGAAAATGTTTCCAGTTGTATGCAAATGTCCTGACATGTGCTGGACACTGTCTGAAAAATAAATTGCTCTTTTAAAGAACGCGAAAGCAAAATTTTTTTAAAGTACAACGCCTGGAAATTCGGAATAATCAGACTGTTTTTTTTTCATTCGCGCGAACGAATATTTTGGATTGCACAGTTTTTAAAATTGTCAGTCTTCAATAAAGTGCAGTATTTCAGGTGAAATCAGAACAGAATTTAGCACTCAATTACAACCCCGATTTTCCAGGGGAAGGGCAATATAATTTGGCGAAAACATGCCGATTCTCCCCTTTTTTACATGTGGACTCTCCCTGTGCATATCTTGTCTAGAAAATTGGCATACGTTAAGCGATTTTCACTATTTTAGTACTGTATAGTGAAATCTTGTTGCAAGAAAATGTCCGGGACATCAGAAAATGATGTTGTGCTGTAGCAAATAATTTTTTGTAACACGATTAAAAAAAATATGTACTTCTTGTAATAATTTTTAATATTAAATGTGCTCATATTCAAGATCTTCATTTTGTGATATTTTCAGATGTTTTTCCTTCTTTAAAAAACTGATCTTCAAAAAGAAATTCAAATGGCAATGGCATTTTTAAAACTCTGAATAACATGTGAACACTAGCACTTTTTGCCAACTTCAAGTTTTTCCAAGCAAATTTTTCCCAGATTCATAAGAGATGTTCCCAAAAAGCTTAGTTTTTAAGCATCAGTAGGGTTTCACAAGCATCCAAAACTCCTTTCAACATCAAGTTTTTGGGTTAATGTTTTGTCTCAAACCTCCCCGTTATTTGCGATCCATGAGAAAATTTTGGAAAAGAACTTATTCAGGGGAATTTCTGAAAATGTGTGTCCTTGATCCCACTTTAAGTCACAGTTACATTTTGAGTGGAAAATTTGAGACTGAGCCAGCTTTCATTAGGGATTTTTCATTAGGAAAATCACAACATGTCCCTCAAACATGTTTGCTATGCTGGAATTGGAGAGTTTGTTGTAATGATATTTTTGTAACATTCTGCTGGGACTTGTAAAAAGTTTTTTATCCTGAAAAATTTTTCATAATGGCATTTGTTGCAATGAGATTTTATTGCAGCAACATCCACAATGATTGATTCCTCCACTACACACTCACTTTCAAGAAAGACTGTCAAATTAACAAGAAAAGGTTTTAAAATGTGTGTAAAATTTCCAGGTGGCAGCAGCAGCATCCATCTTACCCAAACAATAGAAACTTCGGAGGAGCTGCCGGAGGCTTTGTCAAACCACTAGATTTCGGCAAATTCATTCAGAAGATGGGCGTAAGCATGACTTCTCCAGAATTCAGACCACCATCATCAAACCATAACCCACATCATCCGGAATATCACGTACCTCAGTATCTGCCTCAAAAGCACACAAGTACAGCAATGTACAATCCAGGGGTTGGACATGTTGGGACCGTTATGGGGCGTCGACGACCTTCACGTAAACACAGCTCTTTTTAACTCTAGCAGCCCGGTTTTAATTGCTACCTTAGTTACGGTTTGCAGTAGAGTCTGACGCTTAGAAGACCACGTCGATTGACAATGGAAAATTCAGCGGATGAAAGCTGCCGGGAAATAACCTCAAGGAACAATCCTTATTCAAACGTAGTTACTGAAATACCAATTCTAAGGAGACATCCCAGAGACATTTCAAGATTTCATGCGAATCATCCCGGAGGAGGATTTTCAAAGCCTAAGTTAAAGGGACGAAAGTAGTCGCTTTTCTACTTTTAGCTACTGCTTTAGCTGGGCCTTTTTCGGCTTCAGAGTAGGCCTGTGTTTTTCCTCAGAGTTCAAAAAATAAACGGCCTACGCTTTAGCGCTCCGAATCCAAGAAAAACTACCAGGTAACTCTCAAATTTGGATCCTATCATCACAATTATCACTGATGCAGTACTAATATATCAGCATACATTTTCAGACAAAGGCCTTCAATGAGACAAAGAAGTTCCCCTGTGAAGCCCAGAACAGATTTCAGTCACTTCTTCGCAGACTCCAACGGACCAAAATTCCCCGTCAATTTCAACCACGGCTTCGGAAACTCCCTGGAACCTTTGAAACACTTCCCAGACTTTGAAAAACAAACTAAACCAAACATGAATTACCCCATACACCAGGTGAAACAGCCAGCATATGCATCAAGACCTCCATCCTGGTTGACTCACCAGAAGCAGCCGAAACCTCAAATTCCTGCTGAAGCTCCTCCGAAACAAGAGATAATTTATGTACCTTCCTCGCGTCCAAAATCAAAGCAGCCCTTTCCGAATAAAAATTACAATCATGCATCAGGACCCATAACAACAACAACAAGCAGGCCAAGAACAACAACAACAACAACAAGACGACAAAGACCGACAACGAGGAAACCCGCAACCACGACGGAAACAGCAACCACTTACAAACCGGAAGTTGTGGAAGATATACCTGTGAACAGCAAAGAACGTCCGGGTTGCGTTAAGGTTTACCGCAGAGAAGAGCCCGACACTGATGACGACGATGACGACAAGGACGACAAAGATGATTATGGGGACGATAAGGATGACGATTATGGAGAAGCTGATACTGACGACGATTACGGAGACAAGGACGATGACGAGCAGTTGCGACGGAGAGTGCTTCATATTCCACCCAACAGGTGACACTCTTTTGAAATTATCGTGAGACCCTGAAAAGCAGATGTACGTAATTGGCACTGGGACCTTGTCCCTATGTTGAAATGTCCACATGTTGGATCTTGTTTTCCCATAGACTTCAATGGTAACTCATCTATCATTCTTTCTCCAGTTCATCAAAAATTAGAAATAAATCTCCAGAAAGTGTATTTCTCAAGTAAAAGACACAGAGTAACACAAGCCACACAGAATCTGATCTATTTTGGCATCAAAAGGGCAAGAAGGAGAAAAGCTGCATCTTGCTATACTATGCCCAGATGATGTAGAATGATGAAAAATCACAAGATTATCCTTTTTTGATTAAAAATGTAAGTGATCAAAAAGAACAAAATACATTTTTGCCTACTATGGGCATGAATAACTTGAAATGTTTGAGAGATATTGAAATTTTGAAAGACAAAAATTGTAATTTATCCTTGAAATATATTTTGGAAAAGTTTCTGACTGAATGAATCAACAGAACACTTTATTTGCTGCTTTTCAGCATTCACAAGGTTCAATCAAGTTTTCCACATCCAAACTCCCTTCCCAGTCCCCACCCAACCCAAACCCACTCAAAGACATTTAATCACTTCAGAGCAGGAAACAGAGCAAAAATGGAGAAAAAAAAATACAATCCACAAAAGTCCCCAAATTAGATTGTCCATATGTGGGGTGATTGTATTTTTGAGTCTCACTGTACTGAATGTATCTATACTGTTGAGACTACAGTTCAGCATTTTACAGTCAAATTTCAAGGGACCAGCAAAAAAATAGACAAGGATTTTGTCAAGTAAGCAAAACTACCATTCTTTCCAAAAAGGAGAATTACAGGAAGTTAAAATTGGTTAGTACTCTTACCTGAAAGTGATTTGAAAATGAGTTGACAGGATGCTGAACTTGAAGGCAAGATGGTTAATTTTCCCCAATGAGTCTTGAAATTATGTTTTAAAAAACGTAGTCAAATTTTTATTGCTTTTCTCTTTCATGGATTCCAAAAATAATAGCCAAATATGCCTCCAGAAAATGTTGGGTATAGATGTTTGAGGGGAAATATTTCAGTTGGGTTGGTTTCTATAGAATTGTTTTTCGGGGAATTCAGGCAGTCACTTCAAACAAATTTACCATAAGGAAGTATTCAGTTTAATGAGGTTTGAGTTGTCAATATTTTACTGTACTGTATAAGATTTCCCTGTGAAGCATAATAGTCTTGGTGATCAATTGGAAAGTGTCCATGCTTGAATATTCATGATGTTCTCTCCCAACCAAAATACATGTACAATATTTGAAAAATGAAACTCTAGGCTAAAATCTGTTTTTCATGCATGCTACAATTAAGATTGTGAGTATCAAAAGGGTAAAAAATGTTCGCAAAATATCCGTTTTGGAATTTTTTTTTCATACTCTGCACAACCACTATATACACACTGTTCCATGTTCACTGAAGTATCAGATACACACTTCAATAAGAACCACACCTTAATCTTTGTACTGTATGTTAAAATGGATCTTGTTGAAGGTTTGCTCCCACCCTTCTTTTTTTTTTATCCAAAAAGTAAAAATTTTTCTATCCAATGATTTTTTCCCCCTAGGATTATTATTGCCTATAGAGAATATATAACTATACAGAAGACACCGCATCAAAAAAAAAAAAAAAAGTGTGTTTTTTCGTCGCTATAATTTAAGTACAATGAATACTGTGTATATGACTTACACCAGTTTCATTATTATTTTTCTTTCTTTTGAAACCTTGGTTCCCTTTTTGATTTTCATACCCTTGTACCAGGTGCATCCCTAATTTTCTGCATCATTAACCCTTGGACAACAGAGGGTTCTTTCCCATAGTGGGACAGAGTTGGATTAGTATCCTCCCACATTTTCAGAATGGTCAGGAAAACCCTTCCAGGATGGGCTGAGGCAAACTCGGGATAAATGGGATAAATCCAAAAAAGTGTAGCCTCACTGAGCATTTTTTTAAATTTTCCCACAAAATTTTTCTGTGTCAATGGAAAAAAACCATGGGGATTTTTCCTGACTTTGCCCTTGACCCCCTGTAGACATTTTTTTCTTCACCTCTCTGGGGTGCAACCAAATTTCACAAAAATAGTCCAACTTTGCCACCCAAGGGTTAGAACAGTGGTGCCCAACTCAAAAGTGGTCAAGGGCCACATTGAGAAACAAGCCTTCTTCTGAGGGCCACAATACTGAAAATAATTTAACTCCTCTAAAAATTTTCCAAATTTTAGACCTCTTTGAATTTAACAAAAGTCAACAAGTTCCTTATATTTCTTTAAGCAAGCTTGGCAATTTCTCAGAGTAATTCATCTTGCTAAATTTTTTGTGTTTGGACCTGAAATGCCTGAAAAGATTGCATTCCTTGGAAACTGAAATTTTTTCAAGACAAACCAGGCAAAGCATTTTGCCATTGAAGATTGTGAAGAAATATTTGTTTGATCATTCTTCATTAAATACTCTTAAGCACACTGTTAATCTTTGGTGTGTCACTCCTTTCAGCCATTTATTATTCAAACTTTTGTTGAATGATAAATTGTCTCATTCAAATATTATTTGACCAGAAGATCACTGTTAACTCCTAATAGGGAGTCATATAAGGTAAATAGACTACACCGATTTTGGGATGATTATCACACGTACAAAAACGTTTTCTTTTTAAGATAAAAGTTAAAAAAGAGACCTCCTTATCGACGTTAAGTTACGTGTGAATTCTTTTCAAAAGCATTTTTTGCTATCCTTGCCCCATACTTTCCTAGCACAAAATCCCTGAAAATTATGAACCAACAACATACTACTGTACTCGGCTCATCACAAATATGTAATAGTACAATTCACTGTGATCTCAATTGATTTTTGTTTAAAAATCACTAAAATAAATGAATTGTGCATCAATTTTGTACCAGTTCCTGAAAGTGAGAACAGTTGCTTCAGAAAGCTGCATGCATGTGCCAGTTGAAAGCAAGGGAGGAGGGAGCAACGTTGAAGTTCTCGTGTGACTTTGACTTTCAAGACCTTCGAAGGTCTTTATGTCACTTAGTGGTTGAATAAGAACATAAAAAATACAACTGACGTTCGTAATTCCTTTGTTTAACAACCTCAAAGATAGAAAAAATATTGAGAATAAATCATAAAACTTTGAATTTGGAAACAGGAATACTTTTTTAATTTTGCTAAATATATCTTCAGCTAAGGCAAATTTGGTGGGATGGTCCGCGGGACTGTTTGAAGGCCTCCGCGGGCCAGATCTGGCCCGCGGGCCGTATCTTGGGCACCCCTGGGTTAGAAAATAGGCGCGCAGGGTAAATGGGTAAATATTCAATTCGGGTTATTGATTCGGAAATTCCTGTTTCAATTAAAAAAAAATGTTTTATTTTGGGAATCAGCGTCTTGGTGAGCAACACTACTGCTAGCAGGACAGATCCTGTCATCATCATCAGCAGACGCAGACGCCGTAGTGCACCAACCTCAACCCAAGCCTCGCAAAACGAACCCCCGCCTGAGGACTTACCTTGGCTGACCTGTTTCCTGTGCGAAACGGAAGACGGGGATTTCGCGGAAGACTGCGAATATGGCCGTGACGAGGATGACGACGACTTCGGCACCGACGCCTCCTTCATCACACCGTCCAGAGCCAACAGGACGACCGGAAGTGGCACTCATCGGAAGCCGGAACATGAATACTACGACCCCCGGGAATTCAACGACGACGACGTCAAGTTCGACGATGCCGATTTCGCGTTTGACGACGCTTATGAGGTACAGGCCGTCTAGTACACTTTATAAACTGGGGCTTCATACAAGTTTTGGGAATTTTACCGCTTTCAAATACTGTATTTTCTCACGCACCAGAACACAAACCATCAAACAAAATGTGCAACTGAATTTGCAAGTCTGAGTTTTGAAGAATAACCCTTGACTGAAATTTGCGTGCCACGTGTATATTTACATGCCTGGAAATTGTATTACATTATTTTGAGAGTAAATTGAATAAATAAAATTCAATTTAAACCTAAATCAAACCTGGATTCGATTCCTCGTGATTTTAGCCTTAGTTTTTTTTGTAAGGCCCTTGAAAATAGGACTAATAATTAAAATTAAGACTTTAGGGTTAGGTTTTATTATTTACTGATGATGGATATTAATCGAGGAGCCGAATGTGAAGCGTATGCTTTCATATTTTGTGAAAAATCATATAAATGCCAAAAAATTCAATGCACACAACGAATTTTTTTTTTTACTTCCGCCAGCTTTTGGAAGAGGTTTTATTCGATATAACGAAGAAATAAAATTGAGAATCTTTCCAAAAAGAACCAAATTAATGTTGATTAATACTCACTCACATAATAGCTATTTTCGACAGACTTCATCAATTTTCAAGATAATTAAGATTCTTGAAACAATATTTTCTAGTTCTTAACTTATTTTGCGAATTTCTTGACGCATGTTTTGCAGCCGAATTGGATTAACCGTCATTTTCGGATGCAAAAGAATCAGATGCATTAATGAGCATAATTGAGTGTATTTTCCTTGTCGAGTAAAATTGGTTCCTCAAATAGGCGATAGCAAAATCTACCCGACCTGAGGAACCTAAATCAGAAGAGGAAGAAGAACCGGAAGTGACGACGGAAGCAGCGCAGCAGAACACGGAACAACCGGAAACGAAAGAAGAGCCAGCGAACTCGGAATCCCGTTACCAGACCGTCGTCGAGCCCCCCACTCAAATCTTCGGTGTTGTTTCCGCGAGAAACCCTAAACCCGACGGAAACTTCCGGAAAAACTCTAGCGAAGAAGAAACTTTTTCCGGGGGTTCGGAATCGAGAAGTTCCGACTTCGAAGCCGGAACAAAGCTGTCGCCGATACCAACCGTGTTTACGGAACAGGAACCCGGGATTGATCCCAAAGAAACCCCGGGGAAACAAGGACGAGTGAGGATCATGAAGCGAAAATTGACTCCAAAGAACCTTCCAAAGACTGCTTCAACACTGCTGGAAACTCAGCGAGAAATCAAATTACCATCAGACGATTCGCTTTGCTGGCAGCAAATTGAAATGCAGCTGAACTCGGGTCATATCCGGCGAAAAAGAACTCTCTGTTCCGACAATAAACAAGTCCCCAAGGGATCAGTCCCGCAAAAACTGCAGAAAATGAGGGTATGCTGATTCATAAAACAATCCCAATACATAATGTCGCACTCGTGCTGTGCAGTTAATTTGGCGCGTTAAGTCTGATGACGTTGGTAACTCACCCAATTTTTGCGCGTAGAGTGGATACGGATTAAGAAGAAAAGCAACTGCAGTCATATGCACCAGTTTATAGACTCAATTTTTTCCACAAACTCGTCTGTAAACTGGTACGTCCGCAACCTGAAACATTATCCGCCATTGATGGCAATGTTAAAAATTTTAATTTGTCCTGGATTTTGGTGGAAATGATGGAAAATTAAAGAGAACACTGACATTCTGTGACTGTACAACACCTGCACTTCATGTTCTGTCAATACTTGAAACAAGGAAGAGCAGTTCTTAGGTCAGTCAATTACAAAATAATTACAAGAAGCTCAGTTGGAGTCACTTTCATCATCAATTGCCATCTTCAAGACACCAGATGCCCCAGCTTGACCACCTGATGCTTTAGAACGCACATTTTTGTGCCAAAAAAGAATTGGGAAGAAGAAGTGTTCTGAAAACCTCCCACGCAACAGCCCAACTGCAGTCCATAAACCGGTTTACGGTCCATACGCTAAAGCACTCTGGCAAAAAAAAAAGATCTGGTCCATATACTGTACCAAAAATCCATAACCGGGGTTGTCCATAACCGGAATCGTCCATAAACCCGTGCACAACTGTAATGCCTTTTCCTCTTTTGGTCATTCACAAACCAAATAAAAAAAAATAATTACAAAATATCTTAGCATTGCACAGATTGTAATCCAGCAAAAAACCTCCTGTAATCCAAAAACCCCTAACCAATATCCTAATACTGTGTTCCCCAACCTTTTTGGGCCCTGAAGCCTGCAAATTGCCACACATTCCTTTGCAAACAAGAAAATTGTACCTAAAATTCTCCACAGACTGACACATTTTCATAGCGTTTTTGCAAAGTGAAAAAGTTTTGCTTGTAAGACTTTATGGCACACTTTTTCCCCCAAAAAATGCAGTTAAGCACCAATGCTGAGGCAGCTATAGCTGAATTTAATAAAAAAAATAATTATAAAGGTGGTCTTGAAGAAAGGTTTCTCAGAATGAACAATTGAAATAATTTATTTCAGCAGGTGACGAGACTTTGTCTGAAGTTTTATTAAGAGAAAAGCCAACTTGCATTCATTCATCATGAGATAGTTTCAACTGACACTATCTTCCTAAAATTTCACATGAAGATACTGTAATTGACTTTATTAAAATTATGATGACTTTATTTGCTGCAGAAAATTTCTCGCAGACCGGCAAAAAACTTCTGTGGACCGGGGGAAAACTGTTCCGATCGAAATACTTGGAAATTCTGAGAGATAGGCCACATGTTTTTGTAATAATTGAGGCGCTGTATGCATACGGAAATTATGGCAAACGTTTAAAAATTTTATCGAGCCATGTTTCAAAAATCATTATTTCATTCTTTTTTTGCATGAGCAAATTTTTTGAGCCGAAACCGAAACGAAATTCAAAGATTCCCTCCTCCTAATAACGAAAGTTCCGAAAAAATTTGAGTTTATCTTTCCGAAACTCCATTCGATTTCCCAGCCTCGAATTTCAGTCTTTTAGTATCCAAGTTTCAGCTTTCGGAACCTTATGGTGTAGTATGGATTTCGTGAAAGGATTTAACCCGAGCTTTTAACTCGTAAAAATTCAGGGGCCACAAGTGAAAAAATGCGTAATTAACTCCGGGAAATACGTAAGGAAATATCCACCACTTGTATCAAATAATTTTTTTACTTTGGCTCGCAATTATTTTGTTACACTCCCACACGAGTCAGTTTTTTTTCAGCTCGAACAGAAACGGAGTTAAAAGATACTGCAGTTTTTTTCAAAAAAGAAGTTCCACAAAAAAGAAAGCTTGTCCTCTTGAAACTCAGTTCCATTTTTCCAAAATCAAACGTCTATCTTCGTTGTATTGTTTCAGGTTTCGGAACCTCCACTGAAACAGTTCTCGAGATCAAGGAGAAATAGCGGAGACGAAAACCTTCACGTGAAAATAAAATTCAGGAAGAACGACCCTCAAAGGGGGCTCCACGTGAAGACCTACGAATACAAGAAAGGAAAATCCGTCGTTCACTCCTCTTCTGAATTTCCCAGGTCGAATAGGAGGCATCAGGTCAAGAAGGACGACGATGACTCGTAAGTTACCAAGCTTGCTTCTGTTACTTTGATTCCAATATTGCTTCCCGCATCACATGCACAACCTTAATAAAAACATTATTCAAGGAATAGGATTCACATTCTGAAACGTGGTTATTTTTTTCCATTTCTGATTTATTCCTTTTTTATTTTCTGATGAAAGCGATTCACGACGAGAAGAACCCAGCAGCATCAGAAGGAATCCTCACAGAGGTCCTTTGACGTCTTTTATTCCCGCCGGCTACATAAAACGAAGTGACGCGTCGCCTACTCCTCTCCATCATGGGAATGCATCAACCCGGGAAAGAGTTCCAGAAATTCCAGCAGAAGAACCTTCAAAGGAGGGTCCTGAAGAGGATGATCTTCTGCTTAAGGTCCCTCTTCACACCCTGTACCATGTCCTTAAGTTCGCAGTTCTTTTCCACTCAGAATTTCCATGTTAAAGGTTTACAAAGAGCGCTATAAATGACTGTTCACTGCTGGTTGTAGAAAAAAATCAAGCATGAAGTATAAATGATCTCCTAATGTTTGGAATAGGAATCTTGGAAGCATTTACAGTAAATCGAATATTTTGGTCAACACACATTGGTCGCACATATTTTGATCAAATTTGAAGGTAATTCAGAAAATTGTGTTGGCTTGAAATAATTTCCAATAAAAAACGTATTAATTTAGGTTGGCTAAAATCAATTAGAAATCATTTTCCGGCCAAATCATCATAGAACTGTTCATAATTCACAGATGTCCTTACTGAAGGAAGAATGCTTATTCTCTTGTGAAGAGTACAACGAAAATTTGCTTTCTGTCTTGGTTTTCCGGAGGAAGTATTTCAAAATGTAGCCCAACTTCGGTGTCTAAAAGGCCTCAACACTGGAATGAAAGAGGTTTGAGTTTGACCCAAAAGGGCTTGCATTGTGCAGCTTCAAATTATATTTGACTAGAGGGAATTAGCCAGGCATTATGCTGACAATTTGAATTAAAAAGATTTTTGGGGAGGTCCTACATTTAAGGTCCAATATACAGCAGTTGGTCTGCAGCATTCAAATAGCAATTCAAACAAAAGACATTTCAAAAATTTAAAAATCTCATTTTTTTACATCCGCACAATTTTTGTAAAGATGAAAAAATATAAACTCTAAATAAGTGAATGAAAAAGTAATCTGTCCAATTTGAAACAATTGCGTATATACAGATATTACAGAATCAGTAGATATACGAGGATTCTAACAAAAGTTCTCACAGTAGCAATGAAAATGGCTTACGATTGAGCTGAAAAATTCTTTCTTTAGGGAAGACATATTCTTTGGCACACGAAAAAATATCAGCCCTGTTTGACAATTTTTTTTTGAATTTTTTTCATAATTCACCCTGGCAGAGTTTTGCTCTCCACTCAAAAGATGAGGCGCCCTTTTTTATTGTAGCCCAGCTTTCCCCTCAGAAATTTTGAAATCAACTTGGCATTCTTTCTAAGGGTTGCCTCCAGGTCATCCAAGGCAATTCCGCCATTTTCATCAACAGCCGCCACATTGGCCGCCACTTTGGTGGCTGTTGATAAAAATTGCAGAATGATAAAATGAGTGGAAAGGTGCAGAATGACAGACTTGAAACCACGGTGGACTACATAATTGTGAGCTGTAAGAAAAATAGGACGTGTGGTACTGTACAGTACTTTTAAAACAAGACAGTTGAGTGTCATGTCGCAGACTTTCTTGAAGTTAATCTAGATGTCGCTTCCTGATGATTCCATTTCCAACAAGTCATTCCACGCGGTGCTCAGCCCAGCTTTATTGGCGCTCACCACATTCTACAATGAAATTCAATGAATTGGCGCTGTCTCATTGTTTGGAGCTCATTCAGAATCTTTCCATAACTCTTTCCTTTGTTCATCACATTGATGCTGGCTTATTACAGTACGAACCTTTCTAAGTCCAACTTCAGGAAGATGACCAACAAAATGATTCGATTCAGGGAGGTTTTCACTCTGGGAAACAAGCATTAGTGTTGATGGGGAAAGAACGAATAATACCATAGCAGGCATGTTTCAACTGGTGATATTCTATGAGCATTTGATTGTTTCTTAAATGATTTCACGGGATCCTGATCTTGGACGCAAGGGAGGGTTTATTTGCTGCTCATTAATTAGTATTACACTTCCTTCAAAAACACATCAAGTATTATTATTATTGCTTTTTGATTTCCTGTATTGATAAAATAATCCCTAGAAAGCCTCTAGAAAGTCTAGAAAATGACAGTCAAAATATTCTAGGAGGATGAGAGCCTTATTTGAGTCAGGAAGGCTTTTAATGCAGGATACTGGCAAATTGAGACAGACACTTCAAGACTGGACAAACGGAAACAGAAAATTTGAGATGGGGCCAATTAGAGACAGGGACAATTAAAGCAATGGATAATTGAGGAAAGGAAAATTTGAGACAGGGAAAATTATAGGCAAAAACTATCTTGATGAGGAGAGGAATCTGTTCAGGTTGGTTCAAAGATTTGAGTTTTTCCTTGATGAGGAAAACTCACTTGACAGTGATGATGGACAAAAAAGAGGAACCCGCTGGGATCATGGACTTTTCTCCAAAAAGTGTAACTTTTGTTCGGTTTCACACCTTAGCCATTGTGCAGCAAAGTTGGGATATTTTTGCAAAATTTTGTACTGCTGTGCACTGGAAATAAAAACAAACCTACGTTTGTACCAAGGCCTAAGTTGGGAAAAAGTCTGATGTTTTTTTTTCTAATCCTGCAGAAAATTTTGAATGAAAAATAAATAAAAATCCCTCACTGTGGCATTTTTCCTGCATTATTGGCATATGATATGCATGCGGGAAAATCCTGAGAGCAATATAAAATTCACCTTCCAGATTTTTACTGACTGAGGCTTTTTCAACCTGGGAGCGTTTCAGTGACCTTGGGTCAAACTGAAATGAACCACCCTCCGGAAAAATCCCAACTCCACCACACACTGAAAAAGAACCCTCTGCCATCCAAGGGTTAAACATGAGATAATAAGGAGAAACACAGACAAGTAATTTTGTCTCAAAATGTTTTGAATTCTCAAAAAGTATTTGACCTTGTCTCAAAAAGTTTCAGTCTTAAATTATCCTTGTCTCAAAATGCTTTCATCTCAAATTGTCCCTGTCTTCAAAAGTATCTGTCTCAATTTGGCCATGTCTCAAATTAGCCTTGCATCAAATTTTCCCTGTCTCAATTTGTCTGTCTTGATTTGTCCTAGACCCGTTTTATATTGCATTCTTTCCAACAAGGCATTTTAGACTGGGACCTTAAAAAAAAGTGTACATGAATGGAATTTCGCTTCTAAAGTACTTAGCTTCTTCCGAGGTGACTTATTGTTATTGAGAAAAAATAAGCACAAAAAAAACAATAAACTTTACTTGAGTCCGGTTCCGCTTTCGGCGCTTCGTCTTTAGGCGGCTCGCCCGAGTTGACGACGTTGTCCGCGTCCTCTACCTCCTTTAGGCCAGCCTTTAGGCCGCAGTCGACCTCGACTTCCAGCAGCGCCAGCGGGCCAAGGAAGACGCCCTCAGGCGGGAAATCGAGAAGGAATTCATGCGACAGCGCGGAGTCGACAAACTCGTCACCGACAGCCACTGGAGCAGTAGGAGACTCGGGTCTTCGTCGTCGTGGTCGTGACTCGACTCGGTCTTGCACGTGTCGTTAGTACTCAGGGTAAGACTGGACCTGTCTGTCTTCGACGCCGAGTAGGACCTTTTTAAGGGGGAATATGTGCACGCTCTTATCCTCATTCTGCAAGCCGTCGGGAAAACTGCGCAATTCTCCCAGGAACTCGGCAAAATCAACCCCGAAACGTGGGATGAACGTCTGCTTCCGATAATCCAGCAAGCGTCACAAACGTGAGTATTTTTTTAAATGTATATATATATATTTTTGTTGTTGCGATTCTCGTATATTAGTGTATTGGTAAAAAACTAAAAATACATCAAGTTTCGAGAACGAATCCAAGTCTAATTGCTTGCAAATTATTCCTGACTGCTGCGAATTAAAATTCAAAACTTCAATGAAGAAAACAACTGCAAAATTGTTTTGATCTGTTACGACGAAAATTGGAAAACGAGGAGAAAATTTAAATTTAAACGCCTGATTGCCGATTTCCATGTAAATGCGTTTTTTCTCTCATAATTTTAAAACACATGTAAAATAATTTCTTGGTTATTCGAAAGCAGTATTAATTTCCTGGTTCCTATAAACTCGCGAGATTTTAACAATGACTCATTTGAAATTACTGTAAAGCACTGCATGAAAAAAATTGAGTTTTTTATATCTCCCGCGAATAATAAATCATGATTGATGAGGAAAATTTTAATCCATGAACAGATTATAGAACCAAAACTTTCGAAGAGGATGATAAACTCACTGATCGATATTCATCGGAGGGTTCTTCTGAAAAACCTAAAAAAATCTGGTCGCATTTATTCCAATTTTTCTCGTCAGAATGTCATTTTTCAGAATGTCCTAAGTCAAGTTTTTTGAACTATCCTTTGCCGAATGAATTATGCATAACGAAGTGAGTGTTACCAAAAGAAAACGAAAACTTCCCTCAATCCACAGAAATAGTTTTTAATTTTTAGGTTTAGGATTAATTCTGTTCAAATTCGAAGACGATTTTAGTTGGAAATACATCTTATAGTTCTCACTAGAATTTTTTAGGTAAGTTGAACTTCCTGAATTTTCCAAACTTCTGGAGTGGGTTATATTAAATGCAAATTAATCTTGAATTCCCGGTTCACGCAATTCAATAATTTCAATTTTTGACAAACTATTTATGGTCGATGAATTTGCTGCAAATTCGTCTCGTAAAATGATTAAATTCTTGATCTCCAGAGGAACGGTGAATCCGAACCTATAATCTTTCAGAAAACCCACGCTTCAACAAAGTCATTTTCGTAACAGGGATTCGGAAGTTGCTGTTCGGCTAAAGGTTTCGTTTAGACTCGAGGGGGCCTACGTTTCTAACCTTTAGTAAGTCGGGTTTTTTCTTCTTCTTCTTCTTCTTGTTTACATGCCTTAAGAGTTTCGGCAGGTTGGCAGTTCAACAACGTCTCGGGATTCGACAGGAATTCGGCTGCAAAGGAACATTCTTGCCGACATTCACTCGAATCCCAGTTTCCAGGCTTTCGGCAAAATCACTTCCCCTGTCGCCAGAAAGAGGCAGAGAATATTTTTTTGAGAATGCATCTGTTTTAGAAGTCAAGGAAAACAAAAAGAATGATGCAATAACTCGGACAATGTTCTCTTTTATATGAAACAATATCCAAAAAATACGTACTGTACCGAAACTTTGTCATTCTTTGATTGAATTCGTCTTTTTCACGCTAGGCGAATCAACCGTGAGAAAAAGTCCGATTTTCTGAAGCGTAAATGAGTTCTTCCTTTCATTTATTTTGCCTCACAGACGGAGTTTTGTTTTGTTTCCCATGGTCAATTAAATCAGAAGATAATTGATTAAAATAAGGTAATGCATTCCGAAAATATTCAAACGTCAGTCATGTTGAATATCCTGAAATAAAATAATTAAAGTGATCGAGTGTTTCTGATTTTCGTGAAACAAAGATCGATTTCCTGAAGTGAAGGGGTTGTTTTCCATACAAAATGATTTTTGTTTTGTTTTCTCTTTGTCGAAGGAAAATACAATGAAATACTGCTTTTAATTCCGTCATTCCCATATACTGTAGTCATGCTGAAAACCTAAAATGTTGAATATCTAAATTTATCGAGGGAGAGAGACATACTTTTACAATATTTGACGAAAACTTAAACGGTCACTGAAGCGAAACACGAATTATTTTCCTCTATATTTCCTTTCGTCGATACATTTTGATAATTTTTTTCAATGTCAAACTCAGAATGCACATCAGAGCCAAAATATTGTTTTGCTTTGATGACCAACTGCATTTTCAAATCTCCAGTTGAAGCATGTGGTCGGTCCCATCATAAGGATTCTGATTTCAAAGCCATTCTTTCCATGCACAAAATACAATTTTAAATCTTGAATAAAATGGAGTTGTTCCAAGAACGCTTCAGCCTGATCTTCCTCAAATTTTCTTCCATTTTGAAATGTTAATATTGCCTGATTAAACACGTTATTCAAGCAGGGACGAGTCCGGGGATCGGAGGGACGGGTTTCTTGAGTCCAGCACCCGGAGGCAAGGGGTTCGCAGAACCCGGGCCAGAGAATGCGCCTACTGGGCCCGGGCGAGGTGGAACACCTGGAGGAGGTACACCAGGTCCCACACCGGGTCCTTGCTTGCTAGAGAAACCCCAGTAGGGTTTGGCCAACTTGAGGAACTCGGTCACTTCGTAGTCGACCCAGTCGGAGAATTTTTCCACGTCCGTGTAGACTGCGGGGTACGCGTTTGCGCACCCAATGCCCCAGGCGATGATCCCGGCTTGGATCCATGACCCGGTCACAGGATCGTTGCAGAACAATGGACCTCCTCCGTCACCCTTGAAAAAAAAGAAAGAAAATGAAGCACCATTTCATGTTTCATCTTCGCGAAAAATTTCACATTCACAATTCCACCCGAACTCAACTTCGAAATTAATTTCGCAACAGGGATTCGGAAGTTCGACAATCCGATTTCCGGAACAAACCTGAATTCCCCCGGGTGCGAAGATTGGAAATCGTTCATCCCAAAGAAAAAGAAGAAGAAGAAGAGCAAGTGGACGGAATTCTCAGAGTTTCAATAATTTAAAAGTCTACACTATAAATACACAGGCTTTCAACAACTTGCCTAAACCAAAATGACACATCGTCCTTCGATTTTGACAGATTTGGAAAAATATTCAGATTTTTCTCTAACGTCGAATCTTAAGCCACAATTAGTGCTGACTTCAGCGTGACTATACGTCATGTAGAAGATTGTTCATGGAGTATTTGATTTAAAATAAAAATATTTTGGTGAGACACAAGCACGAAACAGTAAAAGAAAGTCATGAAATTTGGGCTATCGACATTAATTAGAAAATATGCAGATGTGATTTTATTTGAAAAAAGCCGATGACCAATGAAGTAAACACAAGTCTTCTACATCCATTATCAGTCAATCTCAATTATGCGCAGAATTGAAAATTCACAATAAAAAAAAGCGCGATGAGTGCATCGTTAATTTCTGGTCTCTATACCAGCAGCGAGTTTTTAAATGAATAATAAGATACAGTATCTAATTATTACCAAGTTGTCGTGATCACAGAGTAGCTTTTGGAATCGAATCGAGTGAATCTTGAATAAATTACGCACACTCAAACCCCAAATAATTACTGTACTCAGCAAACACTCAGAATAAGACGCATCATAAAACATCCCCTATCACCGTGAACAAAATTACCTCTGTTTCATGGCCAATCGAATCATCAGCACTTCAAATCAGCAGTACTCATACACAGAAAAATGCGAACGAATGATCGATACTATTTGGTAAAAAAAGAAAAGATTTGAAAATGCTAAATCGCATCAAATCAAGAGAAGAGCCTTCTTCTGCATAAAATCTAGTTCATGGTAAATTGCATCATAGTACCTCATATATCTGCAAGTTGGCCAGATGAAAATTCAAACAAACAATCTCCGAAAATTTTAATGAAAAAATTTTGTTTAATGTAACGCAAGAAGAAAAATAATAGTTTCTAATTGGAATCCTGGCCATCGCCAATCGCATCATCATTCACCTTAAATCAGCAATCTGACCGGATAAAAATCCAAACAATTGATTTGATAAGATTGCAAAAAACAGAAGTGTTTTTTCTAAATAAAATAAAAATCCTAGATGAGATCCACGTCATCGCCAAGCGCCTAAATCAGCATCACCTTAAATCAGCAATCGGACCTGATAAAAATCCAAACAAAATATTCGACAATACTGTATTTGAAGAAACAATGTGTTCATTCTAAATCAAGAAGAAAAAAATAATAAGAATTTCTGCAGATGAAATCCATCAGTCGGTTTTTTTTTCCTTTTCTTATTCTCGCGACTGCATGCATATATAGAAAATAAAGTGCTTGGTCGGACGATATATAGCATCCGTGAAAGAAGCTTCAGCCAGGAATCCAGGAATGATGAAAACCCGAGAAGGTTCAGAGACTTTTCGTGCTGGGGGTTCTGCTGGTCCCAGGCGGGATCTCACACGTGACCCGACCGGGCATCGGAGCCAATTCCTGGCGCAAAAATAAGGTAATGCATTCCGAAAATATTCAAACGTCAGTCATGTTGAATATCCTGAAATAAAATAATTAAAGTGATCGAGTGTTTCTGATTTTCGTGAAACAAAGATCGATTTCCTGAAGTGAAGGTGTTGTTTTTCATACAAAATGATTTTTGTTTTGTTTTCTCTTTGTCGAAGGAAAATACAATGAAATACTGCTTTTAATTCCGTCATTCCCATATACTGTAGTCATGCTGAAAACCTAAAATGTTGAATGTCTAAATTTATCGAGGGAGAGAGACATACTTTTACAATATTTGACGAAAACTTAAACGGTTACTGAAGCGAAACACGAATTATTTTCCTCTATATTTCCTTTCGTCGATACATTTGGATCATTCTTTTTCAATGTCAAACTCAGAATGCACATCAGAGCCAAAATATTGTTTTGCTTTCATGACCAACTGCATTTTCAAATCTCCAGTTGAAGCATGTGGTCGGTCCCATAAGGATTCTGATTTCAAAGCCATTCTTTCCATGCACAAAATAAAATTGTGAATCTTGAATAAAATGGAGTTGTTCCAAGAACGCTTCAGCCTGATCTTCCTCAAATTTTCTTCCTTTTTGAAATGTTAATATTGCCTGATTAAACACGTTATTCAAGCAGGAACGAGTCCGGGGATCGGAGGGACGGGTTTCTTGATTCCAGCACCCGGAGGCAAGGGGTTCGCAGAACCCGGGCCAGAGAATGCGCCCCCTACTGGGCCCGGGCGAGGTGGAACACCTGGAGGAGGTACACCAGGTCCAACACCGGGTCCTTGCTTGCTAGAGAAACCCCAGTAGGGTTTGGCCAACTTGAGGAACTCGGTCACTTCGTAGTCGACCCAGTCGGAAAATTTTTCCACGTCAGTGTAGACTGCGGGGTACGCGTTTGCGCACCCGATGCCCCAGGCGATGATCCCGGCTTGGATCCATGACCCGGTCACAGGATCGTTGCAGAACAATGGACCTCCTCCGTCACCCTTGAAAAATACAAAACAAAAAAGAAAATGAAGCACCATTTCGTGTTTCATCTTCGCGAAAAATTTCTGACTCATAATTCCACTTGAATTCAACTTCGAAATTAATTTCGTAACAGGGATTCGGAAGTTCGACAATCCGATTTCCAAACCAAACCTGAATTCCCCCGGGTGCAAAGATTGGAAATCATTCATCCCAAAGAAAAAGAAGAAGAAGAACTTGACGGAATTATCAAAGTTTCAATAATTTCAAAGTCTACTATAGATACACGGGCTTCCAACGACTTGATTAAACCAAGATCGTCCTTCGATTTTGACGATTTGGAAAAATATGCAGATGTTTCTCTAACCTCGAATCTCAAGCCACAATTAGTGCTGATTTCAGCGTGACTATACGTCATGTAGAATATTGTTCATGGAGTATTTGATTTAAAATAAAAATATTTTGGTGACACACAAACACGAAACAGTAAAAGAAAGTCATGAAATTTGGGCTATCGAGATTAATTAGAAAATATTCAGATGTGATTTTATTTGAAAAGAGCTGATGACCAATGAAGTAAACACAAGTCTTCTACATCCATTATCAGTCAATCTCAATTATGCGCAGAATTGAAAATTCACAATAAAAAAAAGCGCGAGTGCATCGTTAATTTCTGGTCTCTATATACCAGCAGCGAGTATTCAAATGAATAATAAGATACAGTATCTAATTATTACCAAGTTGTCGTGATCAGAGTAGCTTTTGGAATCGAATCGAGTGAATCTTGAATAAATCACGCACACTAAAAACCTAAATAATTACTGTACTGAGCAAACACTCAGAATAAGACACATCATAAAACATCCCCTATCACCGTGAACAAAATTACCTCTGTTTCATGGCCAATCGAATCATCAGCACTTCAAATCAGCAGTACTCATACACAGAAAAATGCGAACGAATGATCGATACTATTTGGTAAAAAAGAAAAGATTTGAAAATGCTAAATCGCATCAAATCAAGAAATTAGCCTTCTTCTACATAAAATCCAGTTCATGGTAAATTGCATCATCATCCCTCATATATCTGCAAGTTGGCCAGATATAAATTCAAACAAACGATCTCCGAAATATTTATTGAAAAAATTGTGTTTAATATAACGCAAGAAGAAAAATAATAGTTTCTAATTGGAATCCTGGCCATCGCCAATCGCATCATCATCATTCACCTTAAATCAGCAATCTGACCAGATAAAAATCCAAACAATTGATTTGATAAGATTCCAAGAAACAAGAGTGTTTATTCTAAATAAAAATATAAAAAATAATTTCTAGATGGGATCCACGTCATCGCCAAGCGCCTAAATCATCATCACCTTAAATCAGCAATCTGACCTGATGAAAATCCAAACAAATTATCCGACAATACTGAATTTGAAGAAAAAATGAGTTCATTCTAAATCAAGAAGGAAAAAAAAAGAATAATTTCTGCCGATGAAATCCATCAGTCGGTTTTTTTTTCCTTTTCTTCTCGCGACTGCATAGAAAATAAAGTTCTTGATCGGACGATATAGCATCCGTGAAAGAAGCATCAGCCAGGAATCCAGGAATGATGAAAACCCGAGAAGGTTCAGAGACTTTTCGTGCTGGGGGTTCTGCTGGTCCCAGGCGGGATCTCACACGTGACCCGACCGGGCATCGGAGCCAATTCCTGGCGCATCAGCCAGGAATCCAGGAATGATGAAAACCCGAGAAGGTTCAGAGACTTTTCGTGCTGGGGGTTCTGCTGGTCCCAGGCGGGATCTCACACGTGACCCGACCGGGCATCGGAGCCAATTCCTGGCGCTCTGCTCGCCGCTGACAAGCCGCGTATATTTTTAGCAGGCGCCGCTTTCTAGAGAGTTGTATATCAGAAAGATCGCTACGCTTTTGGTGAAGGCTTAGGTCCCATAGCCCAGTTCAGTCGCGTTGTCGAGTACCGTTCTAGTGGTCGACGTGTAACGTTTTTATTAAGTACAAAGCCCTCCTTTTGAAAAAAAAAACACGCAGCATTATGCAACTATAACTGCTGCTGCTCAGCTCCGATAGGGATGTGCGCTTTTTTTGGTATCCACAGAGAGACCCCAACATGCGGACACATTGACATGAGGACAATTCAATATAGGAATATTAAATTTTCAATAAAAAGGGCGTAAAAAAGGCCCAATACATATGGACACTGACTTTGCATGAGGATATTGCATGATAAAATTGCCAATAAATTTCATGAAAATTGAATTTTATTTGGCTTGATTGGAAGAAGCAGATATTTCCAACCCTAAGATTTATGCAAGAAAAAATTCTTTGTCATTTCTCCCATCATTTTCCAAACCATTCAGCTAATTAAAAAGAGTATTTATTGCATAAAGGGACTTTCTTCTCTCTTCGTGACTTGAATGTTATTTTTGTAGATGCCAACATTTCAATTTACAGTACAGAGATACACTATCCAATGCTCCAAATATTCTTATTGAGTTGATAATATATTCACTGAATCAAATTCAAGTGGCAAACAATTTGTTTCATGTAATTCTGAAGAATATTTCTTTCATAAAACACCAATTGAAAATTATATACTGTAAGTCTATGGGAGAACAAGACTCAACTTAGGGACAATTCAACTTAGGGACACTCTTGAATGTCGTGATGCACCAATTACATCCACATCTGCGGGCCTTAGTGTATATCAAAACCCCTGTTGGGCTGCAGAGACTGGGCATTCTCGCAATAGTTTTGTATTGCCCAAGGACAAGAAAAAAAATCACGACCTGATGAATATGGTCAAAGCCCCAGCAACTCAGGGCTATTTTATATTTTCTGAAATCATGGAATGTTTTTCAGCAAAACACATTACTCATGATATGGGAGCAATTCAATGCCTACAAATAAATTTATGGTTTACAGCGCAGCACCTTTCGAAGAAATATTCTGTTCTTAGAACGTCGATCAACTGGAATCAGGCTGAAAATTTACGCAAAAACGTTGTCTAAAATATATGTATATTTTTGCTGAAATGGTTCAGAAGATTTGCTTGAATGCCAGGCATTTAAAAAATCCAGCAACAATTGCTCAATTATTCGCAAACAACAGTAGTGTGAATCTTGCATTTTAAAAAGTGGGTGGATTTTCTGATTTTTCCAAGTGTCCTTCCTACAGATCTCCTCATTAACTCTAAGGTTGAGATAAAATTAAAAGTTAACCTCACCAGTAGTACCTCTCAATTGCGAGACAGGCCAACTACCTGGCTGATGAGGGTCTTGTCTTTTTTATCGTTCAATTTTCTGTCATTGCTAATATGAATCTGTATCCTTCGTCTCAGAAATTTCGTATTTCTAGTTCCCTTATTCACATGGCCCAAGCAGTAAGAACATGTACAGGAATCTCAGACACAAAATTCCTTTCGCTTCTCTATGACATGGCAACAGCGGGGCTTTTTGTACTAGCACCTTTTTTCAGGAATCAACAACAACAACAACAACAGCTGGCTGGTCGAGGGATGAAGACTGTTTTTTTATTTTTTTATATCCAATTCCGTGGATAATCGCGTGACCACGGAGCTTGTTCACTGTCTCATCAAGATGCTGCTTCCCACCATAGGACCCATGTCATGTCCAGCAGGGCATTCCCACTCATCTTCTTCTACTTACAAGGTGGTCCCCTCGGGCATTCTTTATTCCATTCTTTGCACGGAGAAGTCTTTTGCAACGCAATTCCGGACTCGGACTGGGATTACTTGCCTTTTCATGGAATACAGTGAGACCCGCCGACATACAGATGCCCCCACATGCACCCACCATTCAACTTGATGACACTTGAAAGTTTGAAAAACTACAAATTGAAACAGAATGTGATTGAGCTGAAAAACAAATTCATAAAAACATGCTTTACCCAACAAACAAACAAAAAAACCACCAGCCCTGTTTCACATTATGTATTTTGCAGATGTTATGGCAACCGTTTTGAAGATGAAACTATGATTCCCCACGACACGCATTCTTCAACACATTTCAAATGGAATCATGAAATTCGAATTTCAATTTAATTTCATGTCTTTTAAGTTCTAAGAAATGTTTTCTTCTTCAGAAGACAAGGCTGAAGCTGGGATAAACCGACTTTTTGCTTGATGATTCCTTTCACAAGCTGGAGAGTGATTCCGAGGTCCTTCAGAAACTCATGAAAATAAGTATAGCTGATTACAGTATTTCTAAAATCAAAGCTTACACAGCTGCATGTATTGTCCGCGATGATATGGAAAAAGTGTGTTATTTTCCTAGAAGTTCAGTTCCTAAATATGAAAACTCACAAACGAAAGTTTTGTGAAGTCATCACAGTACTTAACACGGTACTGTGATGAACAATCGATTACTCAGGTACCTATGGACAGCAGAAGAGTTGACGTTCGACTTTGTATCGAGAAAAAAACATTGCAATGATTTGAGAATAAAAACCGGGATCAATTTGAGCTTTCTTCATGAAAGAAGCTACCTGAACAAAACATCGGGCCAGTCATCAAAAAGAATAATATCACGGCATTTAATTGCAGTAATAATTATCGAATTATCGGGAGGACATTCCTTCAGATCCAACCGCTGAGTGAAATCTTATCCAAATTTCAAAGCATATACTGTAGATTAACTTTAACTTTTGCAAATCATCATTGTTTCATCCGAACGTTTCCATTTGCCGAAAATCATGGAAAACTCAAGCGCTGATTCACACTAAATGAAAAATAATATATGTTTAATTCTCGATTTCCGAAGAATAAGATGATCGACGTATTTCTCGGGTTGATCATCTTCGAATTTCATGCGCTCTGTTTGCTGTGACGAGAGAACAAAGAACTTTTCTAGAGAAGGAAATGCAATCTAATCATGAAAATTCCAATTTTGTGGCATTATCCCATAAAAAAATCTGAAACCCCCCTCCTTAATTGATTTTTGATTTGATGGAAGGCAAAAAAAAATGCAGATGACTGTTTGCAATGGAGTGCATCAGAAAATCGATCGGAAACCTCTTCAGACTTCAAGAAGATACAATCAATTTTTAACTCAACATCGTAGCACCAAAAACCATGCGCGAAATTGTAAAATGAAAGTCTCAACCATCAGGTACAGTACCAACATAATGAATAGGACATATTTGATGCGTCCTTCTCCAATTTAATTTTTCGTAGCTGAATTGATTGTATTCTTGTTCGTGATTTGCGATTCGAAACTCGAGACGTCGGAACCAGAAAATGGAACAATGGCAAGGAATGACCCAGGCCAATCATTCAATACCATCTGAGGACTTCAATAATCATCTTCAAATTGCCTTCTGCTGCCTCTTCCTCACTGTCACTGATGCTCTCCATGTAATTTTCTTCTAAATAGCCATTGTAGTATGCAATTTGACCGCCCTTCTGATTATTGATGATCTGAAGTGCACCAGGCATTGGACCAACAAGGTGAACTGTAGATTTTGCAGAAGTCAGCAAATGATGATGCTTTGAAATTCAAAGAATCACTGATGACCATTGCAGGTGAAGAGTCCCTTCATATACTCAAAACATATAGTCTTTCTAGCGATGCGAAAACCACTTCCGAATCCAGGGTATCGGGTCAAGTCAGCGCAACAGCTCATGGCAAGATCACCAGCTGCACATTGCAAAAATAATTCATGTTTCGGGAGGAAAAAAAAAAACACGCAGCATTATGCAACTATAACTGATGCTGCTCAGCTCCGATAGGGATGTGCGCTTTTTTTGGTATCCACAGAGAGACCCCAACATGCGGACACATTGACATGAGGACAATACGACATAGGGACATTCAATTTTCGATAAAAAAGGGCATAAAAAAGGCCCCATACATATGGACACTGACTTGGCATGAGGACATCGTGTGATAAAATTTCCAATAAATTTCATAAAAATTGAATTTTATTTGGCTTGATTGCAAAAAGCAGATATTTCCAACCCTAAGATTCATGCAAGAAAAATTATTTGTCATTTCTCCCATCAGTTTCCAATCCATTCAGCTAATTAAAAAGAGTATTTATTGCATAAAGGGACTTCCTTCTCTCTTTGTGACCTGAATGTTATTTTTGTAGATGCCAACATTTCAATGTACAGTACAGATATACACTATTCAATGCTCCAAATATTCTTATTAAGTTGAAAAGATATTCACTGAATCAAATTCAAGTGACAAACAATTTGTTTCACGTAATTCTGAAGAATATCTCTTCCATAAAACACCAATTAAAAATTATATAATGTATGTCCATGGGAAAACAAGACTCAACTTAGGGACAATTTAACATAGGTACACTCTTGATGCACCAATTACATCCACATCTGGGGGTCTCAGTGTATTTCAAAACCCCAGTTTGGCTGCAGAGACTGGGTATTCTGGCAATTGCTTTGACAAGAAAAAAAAATCACAACCTGATGAATAGTGTTGAAGCCAGAGCAATTCAGGGCTATTTAATATTTTCTGAAATCATGAAATGTTTTTCAGCAAAATGCATTACTCATGATATGGGAGCAATTCAATGCCTACAAATAAAGTTATGGTTTACAGCGCAGCACCTTTCGAAGAAATATACTGTTCTTAGAACTGTCAGGCTGATTTAACAACAAATAAGTAAGAATGAATGAATGAACACAGTATGCAGCCTTTAATGAGCAAGGATGCTGTGCTCGGGTCACGCAACGTCAGGGGTGCCCAAGATACGGCCCGCGGGCCAGATCTGTCCCGCGGAGGCTTAAAATCTGGCCCGCCAAGACAGCATGAAAGTTCACCACCAAAAAATTAAGACCATAAGAAGTAAATATTGTAAATTTTTCAAGACGTCTTCAGTCTGCAATTTTGATGAGGAATTATAGTAGGGCTTCACAAATATTGTAACAATTCCTTGTAAAAAGAAAGACCTATAGAACAGTATGGATTAATTTGTGATGTCAGTGGTTCTGTTTATCAAATGAAAGGGCAGGGTTTTGCAATCTTGGAATTTAAATATTACCCCAGAATTTTCTGTTGTGTTTTTTTTAAATTTAATTGCATCCCTTGATAGGTGAAGGATGTACAGTGGCTTAATTTTCTCAATAGCCTGAAATTAACATATCAACAAAGAATCATGTAAAAATACATATGTCACGTGAAAAAATTGAGAAAGACAATTCAACACTGGGCCGATTGAGATTGAAAATTTGAGACAGGGTCAATTTGAGACAGGGAAAATTTGAGACAGAGGGCCAATTCAAGACAGAGGTCCAATTTGAGCCTAAGCAATTCAGTGACAGGGACACTTGGAGACATGGACATTTAGAGACAAGGACAATTTGAGCCTTGCCCAAAGCAACTCTGCACACAAGATATATTTTATACATACACACTTTCTGGGTTTCTTCAGATTCTTGGTGATTTTTAGGGAGTTTTCAAATGCACACTTCCTGGTTGTCCTCATATCCCCCACTTTATTTTTGAAAATGCTTCTATCTCAAAATGTCTCATATTATCCCGCCTCAAAATGTATCTACTTCAAATAATCCCTGCCTCCAGAAGTTTCTGTCACAAATTGTCCCTGTCTCCAAAAATGTCTGTCTCAAATTGTCAGTCTGGATTTATTCTAGATCCAAATGTTAATTCAAGTGGCTCATTGATTAATAAAAACTTCATGAAAAATCCCCCACGTCACCTGACTTCATGCCAGATACATATCCTGGCTTTGACCATCCCAAAAAGGCCTTGTATATTTGATGTTTTGGGAGGTTGAATCATTATTGCTTCTTTGTACATAGACCAATTTTTTAAATTTTAAATAAATGTTATGCATTGTGTGAAATCATTAGAGACCATATTTCTTCACATTAGTTCTTTACTTTCCAAAACACAGGCTTTTATTTTTCTTTCAGCCAAAAGTAGTCTCAACATTTAAAATCACTCCAAATTTTCAGTTGCCAGTTGCTTATTTGTTTTTGGACTTCAGTTGCATCATTTTGAAAAGTTATGCAGATTGAATATTACGATTCCATGAACAAAAATTCANTTGAATATTATGATTCCATGAACAAAAATTCAGTCATCATGAAGTAATGAAGATACAAGTTGAAGTTTATCAGTAAAAAAATGCAGCAAAAAAGTTTGTTGATGAAAAAAGACAGATCATGAAAATCCTGAAATCCTTTTTGAATTTTTGTGTAGAAAAAAAAATAGTTTCAACCGTCCCAGCAATTACACAGTACATGTACAACATTTCTTGTACCTTTTTCCTTTGTGGCCCGCATAATGCTCTATTTTTTCAATGTGGCCCTTTGCCACTTCTGAGTTGGGCACCACTGGCCTAGATGATTTGTCAAAAAATGCTGTTTGACCAACTGGTCGCGGCTGCCCCAATAACCGGTCTACAGGACGACTTACGCAAGAAATGGATAGACGAATCTGCCATCAAGTCAGAAACGGGCAGGTCACCAGGTATTGAAAGTAAGGTTCCATTTTATTCCATGATGCAGTATAACTTATTTACTGCTGTAAGTTAATTTCAGCCCGAAAAAACAGAGACATACTCTGAATAACTGCAAATCACTTAGCATTGTCTCATCATTCCACATGAATTCACATTTCAGGACAAAAACCGAAGTACAAAGAGAAAGATGAAGCCATACGTCAAGCGCAAAGGAATACATCCAGGAAAAAGCCCTGCAGCTGTTGACATCAACAACCTGGGCCTACAGTTGCAACCCTTGTCAATGAAACCATTAACTGCGCATTGTGAATGTGAGAAGAGTGAATTTAAAAATCCTGGTGTCATCAATCGCGTCTCAGTAATTTTGCTGAATAGTTCGAACTGTGTGTGTATGTGTATGTATTTAATATTTCTTCTGTATTTTTCACAGGTCGAATTTTTGGTGGTCTTTGTCCAGACTGATTCTTTTTTGTTAGTGAAAAAAAATCTTTCATCAATCTGCGATAGAATCGCAGTACGTGTTAAGAAGAGGTAATTATTGAATATACTGTAGTCCTTTCAATAGGCAACTATCAACATTTCATGAACTTCCATACAATCAATATGCAGGAATGGAGAATGACTGGATATTCACCTGCAAAATTGAACCCGAGGAAGAGGAAAGTGTGGTGGCTGTTACTGATGAATGCGAGGACAAGAAAGATTATCTTTCAGTTGAAGATCCTGAAGACGTATGTACAGATTATCCCGTGACAAAGGAACTACATAAAACAACTTCACAAGGTGAATTCGATGATCGAATTTTAAAGCGTTAATGCGAAAATCGCGAAGTTCAGAATTTTTAAAGCTTCTTTTATACTCGATGAGTTGATGGATATTGATATTGAATTATACAGGGGTTAATTGTTTTTGGTTTTCTTTTTGCTGCCTGGTTTATTAGAAAATTGAGAAAATCAATAAGCGATCATTGTTGATTTTCTTCTTGCAGTTGGTACGAGTACGAATGAGTGCGTAGGATGTCGCAAGAGTTTGGACTTGGTCAAGTTCATCCATTCCCAGCGACCCGAAGAAGTATTTCTGTTATTGAAATGTGTCGACATTTTCCTGGCAAATTCAAATGACGATTCGGAATGTGCAAGATGTGCAGAAGTGTTGATGCTGACCAAGAAGATCGTAGAGCAGCGTGCGTACGATGTAGAACTGTCCAAATGTGCGAATGATGTGGAAACATTCATCGAATGCTGTCAATCCAATGTAAGCAATGAATATGGTTACACGATATTACCATCAGCAAGAACTGTGTAATTTTTTGTTTTGTTTCTGTACTTCCGAAAAGCTGCTGAAAACTGAACTTCAAGAGAATCCATTTTCGGACGATGATGAACCATCAGTTGCTGAATTTAATTGTTTGACATATGAGGATGCGGATTTGCAGGAACCGATTGACTCTCCAGCAACAATTAGTGCTTTGGCTGATCCACTGGAACTGGATACAGTGAATCCATCGCATACCAGGAAAAGAAAAGTAATTCCTGATGCATTGCTGTTTCTGAACCTTCAACTGTGTTAGGATTTTGATGATTGAATTTTGTGCTTTTCCAATGAAGGTTGATCATATCAGAGTGAAATCCCAGGATGAGATGGGCCCCTTCCCAAAATATTGTCAGATAGCAGTGAAACAACCGCAGATTGAAGCAGGAGGACAATTATTGCTAGCGGTAAGATTGATTTAATTGTTGATCCGTGTATATATTGCTTATACTGTACACGTATGCATGGAGAAATTGTATTTTACTGTTGCAGGGAGGCGCAGGTCCATTTTCAGCCTGGACAGTAGTGGGAACACTTGGAACAAACCATACTGTGGCCCTTACTGCCGCGAGATTATGTCCAACATCAGGAACGTCTGATCTTCGGGGTCCTTGTTCATTTATAGCAAACCAGACAGATGATCGTACCTTTGATGCTGCGAAATTATATCCATCCTCAGAATCTTCTGAAGGTTGCCGTGAAGGTGATTATCGTGGTCTTTGTTCATTTCACCTTGAAATATCACTGTATAAATTTACTCTAATACAGCTTGCTAACATGTAGGAAACTAACCCTAATTTTTCACCCTAAAATCTTGAAGAAATCTCATCCCCTAATATGCGACGCACCCTATTTTTGGTGATGGAAAATCCAACCTTGACGCTATGAATTTTCAATTTTTTTAAATATGTCTTAAAAAAATGTCCTGTTATCTTCGTGTGATGCACACTTGAACTTTTAATGTTCTTTGAAAATTGTATCATTGCCTGTAATTCCCCTCCCCCTCTCAATTTTGAAAAAAAAAAGTTGCGCAGTTCTCAAGCAAATACAGTGCAGTATTTGCGTTGTTTTTTTAATGATATACCGTAATTAGGAATAATGTGCAATGCATAACGGATTATAATTAATTTTTTATGGAAGATTGCACAAATCATGTGTGGGAGATTAATTTGTTGATGGTTGCCCGAATATTGCTATAATAAGACGAATTGGCTTGGTAATTTGAGTGGTCACACGGATAGCAGCAGTCAGCTGGCCGATGTATATGTCCTTATAAAATGCGAGATCCTCTAAAATATTCGAAGAATTGAACGGTGAAAGAGTTGAATGTCACGAGGAAAAGGAATTTGAATCCGTTCGTAGATTTCTCATATCTGATGCTTCCTTTTTCTATGCCTCATTTCCCTGCTTCTAGAATGTCTCTCGAGTTTGAATTTTTTTAAGTTTTGCATGTCCTAATCTTTATTTGTGATTTATTCAAATTTAATGCGTCAAAAAGCTTCAGTCATAGGATGGAAACGATTGCCGTTGTGAATTCTAATGTTTCTTTGTATCCCTTGCAGATTCATCTTCGTGCGAAGTGGCCGGTGCTCCGGAGTCTGCTGATCCTACTGGCAAGCCCATGAATTATCTGCCAGTAATCGAGGTGCCAGGGAGGACGAAAAGTTCAACGCTCTATCACTGCGTCATGGACTCCGGTGACTATTATTATATCAGAGTTGGAGGGAAGCACTGGTCAAGCGGAAGGGATTCCCATGAAAATTGTAGTAGTGTATCAGTAAGATGCTACAACAAAAACTGCCATGGAAGAGCAAGAGTGTATTTTCCAGAATTGATGGCAAGAGAAAGTAGAGGACATGCTGAAATGTGTGCTTCGTTTTGTGCTTCCCTCAAGGAGGACTTGAGGGCAGCAGAACTGGCTGAGAATTTGTTCCGAGAGAATCCCTCGATTTCAACTCGGGAGGCCATGAAACAAGTCATGGCGAGGCAAGTTTGGTTTTTGTTCGTAACTTCGTGTACTGGCATTCTACCACAACCGAACCCAAGCATTTATTTTCTAAGGAAATTACAGTATTGAGGGCATTGAGAAGAATTCGACATGGAGAGATATTTGACTCATGGATCTTGATGTTATCACGGTTCGACTTGAATTTTCAATATACATGCATTTTTTTTAAACTGACAGCTTTCCAAGCAAGGGTTCGGATCGAAACTTCATAGACAAAGTTCGTCGCCGCATGAAAGAGACGAGATCATCTGGCAATGGACAACGTACTGAGAAGGGTGATGAGATGCGTGAGCAAGAAGACTCGTCCTCAAAAATCCCTGAAGAAGATGGAAATATTTCAGTACAACAGACGTCATGTGGGAAGGAGAGGATTTGCAGTGATGACTGAAATGTGGTTACAATGAGCTGCTGTTTCTTTGTTCAAATACAATTCAGCATGGTTTTTTTACCCCGCAACCTGTCAATTACACTGTGTAAGCCACCTGAAGATCTGTGATATGGTGAGAATTATCCCGAATTTTTAATTTTGATGTTACTAGAACATTTATTGTACTTCTTTAATCCACAGTTTTTATGACTGCTGATGAATACCTGATATTTGTGCAAGTTTCCAGTGTCTGCATCTGTATTTTCTTTCATCACACAAACTAACTATACCTCTGCATACAAGCCTTTCTTCATGGAAAAGCTAGAAATAAGTATCACTCATGCCAAGTTGCCAATTTCATTCAGTGATACCCTTGCTTCAGTTTTTATCAACCCACTCATTATGGGATTACTGTCTTCACTCTTCAAGGATGTATAAGCTTCAGTGAATGAGGCAAAGAAGTGATTCAATAGCCCATAAAAATTATTCAATGCTGTATATTCGGCATGGGCAGAAATCCTTCCCTTATGTGCAGCGAGATTTTACAGCAGTTTTTCAATAACATTTATACCTGGATCACGCAACTTGTTTCTATCAACTGATTTTCTCATTAGCTCTCTCTGAAAAGGAGAGAAGTATGACTCGCAAACGATTATAACTTTTATACTGTATACTATTGTTCGTTTTGGTGTTTCCAGTTCTATAATTCGTTGAAATGTGTGGGTTTAGAAATAAAAAAAACAATTTTTTTCCTATCAATAATGTTTAGTTTTTGTGATTATTTTTGCAGTCTACATAAACTATAAACCTGCTGTTAAGCATTTTTTTCAGGTTGCCTGTTTTTTATTAATTTGGCGGATTAATTATCCTGTTTTGGAGGCATCTATCCTTCTACCGCAGCCAGAGTTATTCCGGAGTCTGAAAGACAGGTAATCATTTCAGAATTTATCACTAGATTTGCAGATCCTAATGCTGTGCATTTTGTAATCCATGGAAATGCAGACGTGAAGAACTGTTCGACAGTCATTGTTGAGATGGAAACTTTTGAAGGAGGTTGTATGTCTGACCAGCAGGATGGATTGGATACCAAGGAATTTTTCGCAGTGGATGACAAGCATGAGCAACATCTGAGAACTTGCAGAGGTATTTCGTTTTGCACTATTGTAGTGCTGTCCAACTCAGATGAGACCAAAAGGGCCGCATTAATAATTTTTTTTTTTATTTATTACGGGCCACAATGCAGAGTTAGAGAGTCATTGAGGGCCACAGTATACAATGATTTTTGAGGTCCTATCAAATGAACAGTTTTACGTATTTCAGTCAGTGCCAAGGATTTGCGTCGCCAACATAAAGATTTTTATGATTTTTGAAGGGCGGGACAATATCTTTAATTTTTTCTCAACATTTATTTTGAATTTCGGTGGCTTCCGCCTTGAAAATTATAGAGAATGGTCCGCGGGACAGATGAAACGTCTCTGTGGGCCAGGTCTGGCCCGCGGGCAGTGTTTTGGGCAGCACTGTTCATGTTGCATAACCGAACTGCATTATGCCGGTGTTCAGTCTTCTTCTATTGAAAAGAATCCGCGTATTTAGGTCCGGATGACCTATTTTCTCTCAACTTTGCGGCATCGATAGGTGTTGGAGAAGATGTTGTTGTTGGATCGCGAAGGAACGAAGAACCCGAATCCTCTTGTGAAGGTATATTATTTTAGTAATTACTGTTCCTCTCGAATGTTGATTCTTAATCCTCTTCTGAATACCTGTAAGTCATATGATCGCGTAAATGTAACAATTCGTGAATTTTTCGCGGAGCATGTGTTCAAAACTTCTTTGCAGAGTTGAGTGAAGTTCAGCATGTTCTCTATGGCTCAGAAGAGCAATTTCGTTGTTGAGAAAGGGAAGCGAGAAGAGAATTGTTTCAATTGAATCTTGGATCTAGAGTTGAGAAATGAGATGTTCGATTCAGCCGGGATTTTGTTGAATAGAAAAGTTTCAAGGGGCTTTTGTCCATTACGCGTACCTGTCAATAAAAGATGTATCCTTCATCTCCAGGTGCATCAAAATTTGACAAAACAGGCGAAGACGCATCTTCTATCCCTGATGTGCCGGTAGAAAGCAGTGTCATTGCTTTTTCTGAAGAAGAAAGAATTGGACGCAAAAGAAGTATGCCTTCTGTTCATCACAACTTATTTCGTTTTAACCGTAGTAATTTGAATCATGATTATGATTTTGCATTCAAATCATTTCTGAATTACAAGCTAAGAACAATTTGATTCAAGCTAAGTTTAGAGAATTTATTTCATAAACAAAAAAAGGTATACCGAATTTACTTGCTGTGTTTCAGAAGGATGTTTTGCCTCAGGGAACAATGATGACACATTTCCTGGACCACATTTGACAACTGCGGAACTTGTGACGCAATATTTGCCGGAGAAGATGCTACGAATCATTGATGAAAGTGACGTTGAAATGCCTTCTACGTCATCTGCAGGTACTGTATTTGATACCTGAAGCAGTGTCATTTTCGAGTCTAGCAAGATATTAACAGGCTGTATTCGATTTAAAGGCAGCCTGACTTCTCTACTTGCTCCCGCTACAAAGGAGATGAGACTGATAAATTGCTTATCTCTCATGGAAAAGACTTGCGTTGAAATGCTCAAGTTGATGAATGACGTGACGAAAAACGAAGCAGCCATTTCATCAAGAGAAGCTGCCGTTTTATTAAGAGAAGAAGCACTTGCACGCAAGGAAGAAAGGAGTTATGCTGAATCGTTGAAGAGAATCATACGCGAAGAGTTGACAAGGTTCTTTGATGGTCCGTCGGTACCCAAACGATTGAAAGGTGAGCTGACGTGCGAGGGTAGACTCACTTCTGATTGGCCTTCAGTATTTCTAGAGTAGGTACCACTGTAAAGAAAATATACAGTATGTTTGTGATTCAGTCCATGCAATTGTGAGGTTCTGGGATTTTTTAGAAGGATTTTTATGAACATTTTTATATTTACTGCATGATGATAATTGGAAACTTTCCAGATCGATGAGAGTTCTTAATTTATGTCACGAGCTGGTATTTATGTCACGAGTTGGGCCGGGCAGAAAATTTAAATCTTTTGTTGTTTTTAGTGCAAATTTTCCCACATCTTGTGCAATTTTAGTTTTTATTTATTCATTGATTTTTTTGTCTTTAAAAATTGAAAACCGACGCGCTAGTGCATTTTGTATTTTTCCAAGAGAAAGGGTTCATTTTCAATTTCTTTTTCCTCTTCAAAAACATTATTGAAGGGCTGTGGTTTCTGCTGTTATGTTTCTCACTACTTCGATCTGTGAGAAAAACTGCTGTTTTGTTTTGTTTTATCTTCTGCCCCATGGTCAGAAAGCAGGGATTTTTTATAAAAATCTGAAAAAATCTCAGAACCTTACAATTTCATGGGCTACATCATTTTTTTTTACACTGGTACCTACTCCAGAAATACTCCAATCAGAAGTGGGACATTCCTTGGATATGGTAGGGTTTTTTTCAACTCATTAATATTTAATATTCCATTTGCAGAGGAGAAACTTACTCCTTCGCAATTGGGATTCCAGATACCTATCAAAACAAGAGCCGAACTCCTTGATTTCGATACTTTGCTGTTTGATGATGACAAGCGAGAGAAACTGGTGAATAATTTTAAGCAATTTTTGTGACAATATGCAATAATATATGTACCGTCACTTGATTGCGATTCTCAGGTATTCTACATGCATCATCTGAAGGAGGCAAGGAGCCCAAGAAGTAAAGCCATGCATTTTCTGTTGATGAAATGCTTTCACAAGAGGATCATGTTGCAAGTCTACTGCTGCAATGACAAGAGTGCAAAATCAATAGGTCAGAAAACGAAAATGCTTGAATGAAATGTCTGGACGTTTTGGAGAATGAAACACCTGTGTGTACAAAACAGGTTGTTTATATGAAGTGGACATGTTATACTGTACTATACAGTCAAACCAGCTTAAAGTTGTAATTCAAGTGGCCAGCAGAAAAATTCGACTTGGATAAGTTTTGCCTTAGGGAGGTTTCCAGTCAGGGAAACACGCATTTTTTTGTGAGAAGCATAGAAGAATTGCATTAAATTGTGAATAGTCATATTCTGGGCTTTAAATTGCTTGTCACCTGAGTTGACAGGATGCGGAACTTTTGGAGACTATTGGGTTCATTTGCCCAATTGTAGTCCTTCATTTCCCTTTAAGACACATCAAGTTGCTTTTTTTCTTTCCTTTATCTATAAATTAAAACCGGAATGGCCTCAGAAAATTTGAGTTTTGGAGGTTTGAGAGAAAAGCCGTAGCGTTATTAGAGAGGTTTTTAAAGCATTGTTTCTAAGAGGATTCTGACGTGGACTTGAAAGAGTAAATTCGACTTACAGAAGTTTATCAAGGTTCAACTGTAATGCATTGATACATTTACTACTGTATATCAGCAGATGATGATGATGATGAAGAGGAACCATGTAGTGATGGTCCTGTGAGAAATGTTGCAGAACGTGATGCCCAGCAGTTTAAAGAAAGCCAGGATGATCCAGATGTTTTGGACCGTGACCATCGACCTCTGAATCTTCAGCATCGCGTGATGAAGGAGGACTTGAGGATTGTAAGTTCCAATTTGTTATTTTAAAGATTACTTCTTACAAGCTTTGCATTTATTTTCAGCCATTGAACAAGCTACAAGGACTCATGTCCTTCTTCTACACATTTTTCAAGATGAATCCACCTCCCGAATCACCACCAAACTCGAGAAGGAGGAGGAGGCATAAGCCATCACGGCATGAAGTGTTGGACGAAGAAGAAGAATCCTTCGTGTTGGGGAACAGAAATCCACCGAAGTCATTAAGGTCTTCTATAACTTTATTACTGTACGGTCATTCTGGAATTCATTCGTAGAAGTATTCAACATGTGCAAGGCTTGTCCCGGAAATTGATAATTGCTTTTGGAAAAACTCAAAATGGACTTGGGTTTTCATTTGTGGCAAAAAAATATTCATTAAAACATTTTGAAGATTACAGAAAATGTAGGAAATACTGTATTGTTTTGAAAACAATGAAAATTTTTTGTATACCACGAAAATTTCTCAAGAGCTTCTGATATGGATGGAAAACCCTTGCCGAAACTGGAAGGTTTTCACCTTTTGTCTTGCAGTGAATCTAGAATTCTTTAAAAAAAATCCCAGAACCTTAAAATAGGATGGGCTAAATGATACATCTTTTAAAAACTGGTACCTAGTCTAGAAATACCCAAGGTCAAATGAGACAGCCCTCGTAGGTAACTTGAATTTAAACATATTTTTACATACGTCGCAGGATTCAACTGAATGAAGGCATCAGGCGGTTTCGTCATGAGGAACGTGCCAACTCTCTGAGCGTTGCGCAGTTCCTATTTCTTTAGTTCCTTTTTCTCATAATAGTGGACCCACTTCTCTTCCGACACGTACGTGTGCCATAATTACGACTCAAACTTTCGCACTAGTTGTTCACCAATGATCGGGCAGGTTATCGCAATTTCGATGCTCCTTCCGTACGCTGAAACTTTTTTCATATTTTGTATGCATCTTTTGTTACGGGTAGGAGCATGATGTGTGCATGCATTTTGTGTGTTGTACATTTTTTTTAATTGAATAATTCGTACGTTTCTTACGGTTTGAAATTTTTGTGAGCCCTGGTATATGAACGTTGAACAACGCACAGTGAACAGAATCCCATTGGACAATGCTAGTACAAATGATCCTGAGAGGACATTCCATGGGACTTATCCTGGAGAAGCCTGCTATATGGATGCTTCATTTTTTTTTTTTTTGCTGGGAAAACGGAGCTTCAATTCCTGATTTTTCTTTTTTTTCAGCTTTAAAAAATAAACCCCAGATTCATAATTCGTGGAAACGTGATTTTTTTTTCATTTCATGTGAGTCTTCAAATTCAAGAAAGCAGTTCTGCTCAAGGACCTTGTTGAGCATTTGTGATTCATCCGCTTTGTATGTTGGCATTTGTTAATGCGTATAATTAATGCTGCTCTTTATTTTTTCAGAGACCTGTGTGGTATTTTCTAATCGGGGATTTTCAAAAGTGCATTGTGATGATTCAAATTAAGAACCTGTGTTTCGCCGCGTGTTTTGCCTGCCTAGTCTATGATGCAGGTATGGAAAACTGTTTGGTGAGCTTCACCGACATGGTTAAAGCACGTCCACGTTGATGGATACTTTGTTTTGTAAAATCATGCTACTGCACTATACAGTATTAAGAATCTTGCATTATCTAAGTCTTTTTTTTTTCCATGAATGTCTGGAGAGACAGCCTGAAAAAAAGTAAGCAAGAGTGTGTAAATGCTTCAACATTGAAATAATATTTTCTACCATCATCTTTCAGTCCCACAATCCCTCAATTTTTCGCCTTCAGCTTCCTGGATAATAGGGCATGGTTTACTTTTGTTCTATGATGAGTGATGTGCTGGAACACTAGGAACGCGCTAGTGTTGCTGAATGTGAGGGTTTAGTCTGGATCCTGCGGAAACATCCCCAAATTGAAAAGAAAAAATTATCCTGTGATATTGATTGAATTCCTTTCTGATGAAAGCTTTTTCCACTGTGCAACAATTTGAAAATTTTCACGTGAATTAATTCTGCTGTTGTTTTCAGGAGGTTTTTTTTCCCTTGATTCTGGTGGTTTGATTCAGTTTTAAAGGCTTCCTTTTGCTCCATTCAGCCAGGATCATTCTTGCGTCTGAAGAAAAGGTACAGTGCAGTATCAATCTCGCAATCATTGATGTACTGTAGTTTTCAAAATTTCAATTGAATTCATGGATATGCAGGTATGGAGAACTGTGTGCTGCCGGTCATTGTTAAGATAGAATCTGCAGAAGGAGGATGTGTGCAAGATGGATTGGACATCAAAGACTTTTTTTCCGTGGATGTCAAACACGAGCAACATCTTCAAACTTGCAGAGGAGGTTTGTTGTTCATGCATTACTGAAGTATATTTGTATCACAGTATTCCTGTGTACAACATTTTTCTGAAGTGAATGCATATCTGTCTGGGTCAAAGACTATATTTCTCCCATCTGACCCATCAGTTGACATATGAATTCAAAGAATTTAGATGATTTCTGTCGCATTGTCCCAGAGTTCTGTAGTTGCATTAGCTTATTTTTAGCTGTGATATATTCGCAGAAAATCCCCCAATCCAACTCTTTCCAATCTTAGTTTAACTTTTTTTTTTTTTACAGAAGATGAGTTTGTAAAGCCATTGGGCATGTTTCGAATGTGCTTCTTCTAGTTCGATTTCCTGTTCAGTACGTGACATATAGTATATGAAACAATCATTCATCAAATGCACAAGTTCAATAATTACAACATAAATATGAATAAAATAAAAACTAATAATGTAAAGTCTCATAAAATGCTATGCATCAGGTATGGAAGAACTGAAAGAAGAATTCCCTTTCAAAACTTTGGATGAGAAAAAAGCAGCAATGCATGACAATCCTGAAACGCATTCTTCAAGTGTTTCCTGCCTTGAAGTTGAAACACTGATGCATCAGGTATGGAAGAACTGAAAGAAGAATTCCCTTTCAAAACTTTGGATGAGAAGAAAGCAGCAATGCATGACAATCCTGAAACGCATTCTTCAAGTGTTTCCTGCCTTGAAGTTGAAACACTGCGAAGAGAGGTTTACATTACAAGTGACAAAACTGCTGCAATTGACTCAAGTATGGAACAAAATTTGGAAGAACCAGATGAATCCCCAGTACAAGGTAAATAACGTGTTTATTGCAATCCTTTGGAAAGTGTTCGTATGTTATATTTCTTCGGTGACGTTTGTTTCTTCCTTCTCATCTGATGTATCTTTAGCGCCTAGCGAAGAAATCTCTCAAAGTTCTTCCGCAATACATGAGTTGCCGTCAGCAGAAGTTGATGAAAGCATTAAGGATGGAGGTGCAGCAGTGGTGCAGAGGCGTTCCCAGCGAATCAGACAATCGAAAGGTATACCTTATATGTACCAGTGATGTGTATCAAGCAGCTTAAATTTTTGTGCACTACTCTTATGAAGATTGAACCTCGAAAAACTCTGAACTCCGTAAATATAATTATTTTCAAGTCCCTTTCTGAATTCCCTTAGAAACAGTTCATTAAAACACATCACAATTTTAAGGGATTTCCTCTCAAACCTCAAAGACTCATTGGAAAAATTGAACCATTGCCTTTAAGTTCAGCAACCTGTCAACTCATTTGAAGAGAAGCAACTTATTGCCCAGAATATTACCATTTACAATTTCCTGCAATTTTTCTATTTTTTCCACAGCAAAGAGACACTCATTTCCCAGACTCAATTTAGCTCTTGTCTCTTTTGAAATTTTACTGAAAGAGCTTTGACTGTAGAACCAACAGTATGTTCCAGCAGTTCCTGATTTCAAATTAATGTGATGGTTATTTGAGTAGTGGTATTTATAACTTGATAAGATGCATGGATTTGTTATTCAAAATATGTATCCTGACTTGCAAATGCAGGACAGAAAAGGCGCAGATTCAGTGAAAGCACAACAAGTGAATCTGATGATGGATATGACAAAGAAGAAAGTCCTCCTGCTGCTTCCAAACGTGGGAAACAAAATGAAGTCCATGCCAACAGTGAGTACAGTTTATCCCTGCAAACAATTTTCTAAGGCCCAAGCTGGATGTAACAGGTATGCATAGCAACATGTGGTGGCTGTGCATAGCCATCAGTTATGTCCAGCTTTTACTGCTATGCCTGGACAATTTCTGTTGACTTTGGGGCCTGAGGGTAGCAGCAATTTTTCCTGCAGCAGATTGCCCAGGTTTTCACCCACATCTAACTGGTATCACATGGGTTACAATCACCTGTATTGTGATACGCCCACTGAGATGTATCTGTATGGGTGATTTCCATAAGAGACAGGCGTATTGCAATATGCCTGTCTGTTACATGCAGGTGCTGTCATATCTTGATACACATGCTATTTAAATGTTGAGGAAGGCGCGGGCTTGTAACACAGGTACCAGACCCATATTCAGATGTGCAGGTAATGAATAAAAGAAGGGCCACTTGTATATTGTCAGGAGAGGGCTTTGAAAATGGCGTAGTGCTCTTTCATTGGAAGAAGCAGAGCATGTTCATTGTATGGAGTAGGGGGAAAGTGTAGAGCTCTTTCATTCCACAAAGCAGCACATGTTCAATGTACAGAGCTGTGTTAGAAAATAGTGCTGCACTTTTCTACTGCAAGAATCAGGGCTTGTTTGTTGTACAGAGCAGGGTTAGAAAATTGTGAGCAGTTCATTCATTGAAAGAAGGGTTGCTTGTTCATTGTACAGAGTGGGGTTAGAAGGTAGAGTGGAGCTCCTGAAGTGTGAGAAGTGACACATGTTCATTGTTTGGAGTGTGATTGGAAGACCGTGTAACAAGATCATTGAAGTCAAAAAGAAAATAGAAGGCAGGAGTTACTTTTTCACAGTAAGCAAAATTAAATTAAAAACTATGAAAAGGTATGCCAAGGAATTTCTCTTGAATAAGCCTTTATTTTGCATGCTTTGAAAGTATTGGTTTCTTTTCATTCCTGCTGATTAATTGAATTTTGTGTCTGAAATTTTAGCCTGCAATGTCTGCATCTCGAGCCAGCATCTGCATGGTGGGGCTGACAAAAATTCTCTAGAGAAATAAGTGTCCCTCTGTCAAATTGTCTGTGAACATGTGGACCTTTCACTGTACTTGCAATTTTTGTTGCAATGCCAAGCTTTGTATATGTGTTCATTTGGCTTTATGTTTCAATGTATCAGGAAATGGAAGATGAGAACATTAGAGTAGAAGTGATTAAAAGTTTGCTTCATCATACAACGTTCTCAAAACAATGCCCGAAGAACATAAAAAACCACACCTACAGAATGTGCAAGGCAACGCATACAGAATGTACAAAACAGCAGATTCAGAAGGCAGCTACAAGAAGCAGAACATTTTCTTCAGCACAGAAACACAATCTGCAAAGAACCACTTCAAGCATCACAAGTATGAGACATCTTCTTCTTTTACAGTTTTTTCTTTATTTTTTAAGCCATGGTTATCTTTCCTATCATACCACTCTTTTGCATACTCTACCTCTGATACTCCACATTTCCAATGTGTAAACTGTACAGGTTTAGGTCCTCCTGAGTAGAACACCTTCTCATTCTGTATTTCTCACAGCTTTCTTTTTGCTCAACATTCACTGCTCTTTCTTTATTGCAAATTCCTTTGATGGCTTCATGAAGCACTTCCCTGCAATGAGAAGCATATCATTTTTTAGTTTGACCATAAGGAAGAACACAGAAAGGAAGAAAATTCCAGAAAAACAAACACCAGCAAATGTATTCTTTCCCTGAGGAAGTTTTTCCCAAAGTCAACCAAATACATTCCAAGCAAAAAAAAAGTTGTACAAATAGTGACAAAAACGAATTTTTCTGTCAAAATGGAAAAAATTAACTGATTGTCATCACCCAAAATATTGTGCCCAATTGGGAAATGCTCTATCTCATCACGCTCTATACAGATGGTCTATACTCAATAAGGACATTTATTGTCATTTTTGTTGATATTCCTTCCAATGAAGCTCCTCCCAACGCCACCAACGGCATTTCCATGCCTGTATTGTCCTTGATGGTTACATTTTCAAACATTTTCACTTCCACCACTAGGCTTCCAGCACTATCGGCCTTAACAATAGCACAAGTTCATGAACAACGTGGAATAAGTAATTCTTGGAAATGTTTTTAGCAATATTTTGAATCAACTTAGGTGGCTTAGAATTTGTTTGGAAACACACATTCTCAAACAAATGCCCATTCCCGCAGTTCCGGCAAGTGCACCTGCCATTGCGTACTCAATACCCACAAAGTACATCCTAATGCCAAACACCATGTCATTTCCACTATACGCCTTCAAAAATAAATATCACAATTAAATATTTAATTATTTGAAATGTTTTTATAAATAATGAAATTAAACTTACCTGGCTTAGACAACTTCTGGAAACACACATTCCAACACCCATGCCAATTCCTGCAATTGCCATCAATGCAGCACCTGCCATCACATACTCTTTTGCTTGTTGACCCTTTTGATAATTATGTCAATTTTAAGGAAGTATTTGCCGCACTGGAATTCCTAATGGAGGTTGTTGGAATAAGGGGAAGACTACTTGATTACTTGATTAAATTTTCACTTCCCAAAAACACAAAACTGTAATGCAGGCTGATGTTGTCAACTCCAATGTTGCTGACAAGATCTCCAAACTCTGACTGTTTGCTGGACTCAAGAATATGCTGCCTGAGTCAAAGTCATGTTATTTAAATGTCCTTGCAAAAAGTATTTCAATTTTTAGGTGAGACACCCCTCCCTGCTTGCTAATATTGAAGCACAGCACTGTGGTGCTGAACACCAGTTTGCAGTCCCCTGTGCGTTGAGAATGACTGTGAGACCTGACCCTTGACAAACAACCTTGCCATTAAGGGTAAACAGATTTGCAAGAATAATTGCTATTTTTGTGTGCACTTTTTTGTTCTGGTTTTTTCCTCTTTCACAACTGTACCTCCACTATCTTTTTAGGCTCCCTGCAGTTTAACTCGAAAACAGGCCCATGTAACACAATGTTTCTGTCAAACTTCTTTGAATGCTGTTTCACATAAATCTTTACATCCCAGGAAAACAAAACCGCGTCATAAAACATGGAAAAAACATGTGCATGGGCCATGAATTTGGATGCATGAAAAGTCATGCTCAGCACTCCAGTATAAAAACAGGAATTGTAACATGTTGTGAATGGAACACTCGTTACACCAAAATTTGCACGTTTTATTGTTACACATTAAAACTGTGTGAGGTGACGTGTTCTAAAATGACGCGTTAAAGACATGTAATTTGCAACTAAAATTAAACGCTATAGGCATGAATGAATGCCATTTAATGATGACCAAGACTTATTGTATTGGTGGTGTAGCATGAAATAGAGTTGTGGGAGAGAGCTTACATTAAAAAAAATTTACTACACATTCTGAGTCGTAGAACAACCAAATGGAATGGTACACGTTGTAAAACGTAACGTCATGCTACATGTTTAAAATTGTGACAGTACCAAATGGAATGGTACATGATACACAACGTAACGGAATGCTACATGTTTCAAATTATTGCAGTGCCAAATGGAATGGTACACAATATAGAACGTAACAGCATGCTACATGTTTTATATTGTGACACTACCAAATGGAATGGTACACAATATAGAACCTATTGGCATGTTACACGTTTTAAATTGTAACAGTACCAAATGGAATGGTACACAATATAGAACGTAACAGCATGCTACATGTTTTATATTGTGACACTACCAAGTGGAATGGTACACAATACAGAACGTAACGGAATGCTACACATTTCAAATTGTCTTAGTACCAAATTGAATGGTCCACAATATAAAATGTAACGGAACACACACACACAGTTCAAACAAGATAACAAGGCACATGACATGAAAATTTGCACAACACATGGGGATCCGAACCGTGACCCCACAACCCGGAGCACGCAGTCCTATAACAACTAGACCAAATACACATCAACATTTTGAGGGGAGAGTGTACTTGGTATTATTGACATTTTATGCTGAGAAGTGTACCACCTCATACAATCAGCTTCATATGTCTATAGAGGGAAGGAAAAATTTTAAAATATAGGGCAAGCACTCACCCTGGGTATAAAGGAAACTTTGGTTGTGCCAAATTATTCAGTATGCGTCATGACCTTGTCAGCTTTGGAGCTGCGTTGCTAGGCAGGAAAGCATCTTACATTTAGGAAGTAGAATGCAAACAGCATGGAAGCATCATTGTAAACCTATCACAGGACACTCAGAATATATTTTGGTGACAAACTCTGTGTCAAAAGTTGCTTGGTTTCAAGTACATCAATCATATAATTGGCTGCTTATAAGTGACATTTGATACATTTATTTGTTTATTACAACAGAGAATCTGAAGAAAATAAAATCCAATGGGTAAATTTGAGAGGAAGAATAATATATTCTAACATTGAAAATTCTTCCAATTTTGATTCTTTACCTGAACAATAAAACAACATAAAACAATGGATGATACAAAACACACATCATTGTAGGAGCCTTTTGAGAATCTGATTCAAGCACATTTCAAAAGCAAGTCGAATATTTTGTATGACCTCAACTTGCAGATACTGCAGTTATAAAATAACAATATTTCATAAACCTTTATGAGAATACCCATTACCCCTTCAACATATTGGGAGTTTTGAGCAGTGGTTGTTGGATATAAAACATATTGGAATGCTACACGCTGTAAATTGTCAAAGTACCAAATGAAATGGTACACAATATATAACGTCAAGCATCAAAATAGAATTGAAAAACATTGTCAGTGGTGAGGCTTATTGGAAAAATAGAGAAAAATTATTATTTTTCCACATCACATATATATCACACAACACTTCTGCCAAAATTTCCTCATGTCAACAGTCCTGACAATTCAAATTTTCTAGGCAGTTAGAATGAGTCATTCCAACTGCCTACCCAGGAAAACCTAAGGTGTTTTGAGAAATGTGCGTCAGAAAGTTGCAGGGTAATGACACGTGAAAATATGCGTAAAGATCCCGTTTTTTGTAACATGTGAATAAGTGACATGAAGCAGGCGCATCTCATGCTGACATGCTCCCAGAAAACTCGATATTCACTCAAAAAAAGACATGTGACAATTTGCAGTAGAATTACATGTTCAAAAGTGACAGGGGTTTAACATGTAAAACGCGTGTCAAAAAAAAACATGTGAGGAGGTTCAAACATTGGATGAGTTTTATACGTGTCCTAAAAGAACGCAATGGTTTGAGAATTGAGTACACCTCACAGAAACGTGTGAATTACACATATGAATGTAAGGGAATATCAGGGAATGCTGTCAGGAAAGAAAAAAAATTATAAGGGTGTAGAATTTTTGTGTTTCATGATTTGAAATGTAATGGATTCCACAAGAGTGCTGCACGTTATATAATGTGCAGCATTCTGTTTGGTACTCTAACGCTTTGTAATGTGTAGCATGTTCTGTCACTTGCATACCTCAACCTTCATGCACAAATTTATATAAGCGTCACATATACTGTATGATCAATCTGGAATCAAGAACTTTGGCTAAAGAAAGTGGTCACAAGGCAACATCCAACACAATGCAAATCCTAACGTTTTATGTGCAACTCATGATAACTTTCACTTTAGATTTAAGTTTTGAAATTTTTTTAGGATGCACATTTCTACAAATTTTGGAATACTTATGTTGAAATAAGTCAAAAATTGAGGAATTAATGAATAATAATAATGAAAAGAGTTAACAATTTCAAAAAAAAACGTGTGCCCTGGGGCAGGATCAAACCTGGGACATTCAGAGGGCCAGGTTGGAGCCACACTTCACCCTACCGCGTCCGCTACGGTGCACAACTGAGAGACACTGAAACTGCACAGCTATCATGTGGGGGTTTGAGGGTATCTACACGTTATATAACGTGCAGCATTCCGTTTGGCTTCTTAACATTTCACAACGTGTAGCATTCTGGCATGTTCTGTTACTTGCAGACCTCAACCTTCACGCTTTCACTTTGCCATAAGTGGAAAGGTAGTGACTGTCATGGTGCCCTGACATGTGTTCAATCTCTCAACTTTTGGAGGATATGAAACTATACATTAGTTATGTGTATAGCTCTATATATTTCTTGTGACTACTGATCAATTATTGGTGATATATGATCAATTATTGTATTATTTACACATGTGCTACAATTATGCATATGTGTTACATTGTGTATATGTCATCTATAGTATGTGTATTATACATAAGATATTTCAAGTATGTCCTCAAGCACATGGCATCTTTACAAGAAACAAAAAATTAAAAGGAATGACATCTGGTAAAACAAAGGTCAACTTTATTTGCAACAAAATTCATCGATCGCAACAAAGTCATACAAAATCAGTCAAATGAAACGTGAAAAAGGAACATTACTCAATCAAGTCAACTTCATCATAAGTAACATAAGTTTGTCCAAGGTCCCGAACCAACCAGAGACCTTTTTCCATCTTTGTAATAACAATCGTGTTTAGATGCAATTTTTTTCATCAGAACTAGCAATCCAACAACAATTTTTCCCACATGGCAATCTCTCAGCTTAACTTCCAACAACTCCTCCTGAGTAAGGTTGATTTCGGGGCTTCTTTGCAAAAATTCCAGAGAAAAGCATTTGTTGATGATTCCTTGGCAAAACACCTTCTGAAATCTGAAAAAATTCAAAAATTATGCATTAATTTTTGAAGTCACAATCAGCAGTTTCATTGAAACATACATGTTGAACGTATCTCAGGGAATTAGACGTTCCTCATCTCTTCTGAGAGTATCAAATGGTTTCCCAAAACAGTCAGTATGTCCGTTGGCACTGCAATGAGTATGAAACCAACGAGGAGATTTTCCTTCCAACAATCAGCCATGAGGTTGCCATACTGGAGGTGTCCCATAGCAAGAACTGATATTTTTCCAAATATTCACCCCAAATTCTATTGCAAGGCCAAGTTGGATCGCCACCGCATGGTCCCAAGCAAAAACCAAATATGCTTGCATATACAAATGTCCAAAGTCTCCTCTAATACTAATCTTTGCAAATGGAGCTAAATGTAGTGTTGGGGTTGGTAGGGGAATCCATCCAGGACCTTCAACTTCTGGGTCTCCCTGAAAAATTCCAACCAAAGATTGTAGATGAAGCCTGAATGCATCTTGTAACGCATGAGCCGCATTGGTTCTAATAGAGTCAGCAATGTTACAAGTCCCATCCGATAATCGAAGCTGAAAGATGGGAAGTCCATGTAAATTGGTAACCAATCCAGAATGAACAAAGCAACCATAAGTGCAAATGGGAGGAGGCAAAGCCCCCAGTAGAAGAAAGGCAGTCACTCCAAATTCACTTGCAATATCCTGCTCATGAAGTTGAATTTCATCATGAATCATTCAAAAGAGGTGTCCTTTGTGCAAATTCAAAGTCTTCATCCAGATTCAAATCTTGATAAACCCTCCTTTTCCAAAATGAGGGAGCAAAACATGTTCTGTATGCAAAGGAGATCCCAGTAACCAAATACTGAAAAAGATAAAAGGAAGCAATTGAAAAATCATTTCACTAAATCGCCTCAGTTCCTTTGTACCTGAAAAACTTGTATTGGAAGATCTGCAGTCATATGCAAGAAGTCAAAAACTGGCTTTGTTGAAATGAGATCAGAATCCATATTACAAACAAATGTGTCACGTCCCTCTCCAATTTGAATGTCCGCTGTCATTATGACAATATAATTAGGATAGCTGTCTTCTTAGGGTCATTCTTCCTCTTTTTGCCTTTGTTGTTTAAATGTCCGAGTCCCATGCTTCCAATCCTGTACAAGAACTCCCGGAATTGGAAGTTGAATCAAACCAAGCTTCTTTACATGATCCTGAGTCAAACCAAGGCAAGATGCAACATTCCGACAATATTTGATCGGGTCCTTGGGAAAGTATTGTTTCGTTCCCATCAACTTTCCTAGTTCCTCTGAAAAATTGGTTAATGAAGCATTTGATCAACTGTTCACGTATTTAAGAGGAAATTGAAAGCAATTACCATCAGTAAATTTAAAGTCAGACTTTGATTCTACGTCCAAAGAGGAGGAAGTATTGGAAGCATCCAAAACAGTAGATGAGCAAGATATAAAGGGCATTCCCACAAGTCTAGAAGTAGAACTTCTTGGTGCAGCCTGATGCAAAGTAGAAAGTTGAGAATGGCTTGATGACAAAGAATGGCTCCATTAGAAGTTTGCGACAATGATGCAGCTGAAAGAGCAGATGACACAGTGGAAGACTGAGATTCCTGACGATTTGATAATTTCAGAACCAGCAGCAATCCTTGATGAGCAGAATAGGTTTTCAGCATTTGATCCAGCATTCCAATATTCAGTAAGACGGTTTCATCCCCTCTTCCCAGACAAATCATCACCATATTGTTTTCTGTAAAAAAGTAAAAATGGAAACAATATTGATTACAATAAAGGAGTTATGGAGTTTTTGAATAAAAGGTTACAAAGACTTCTCACCATAGTGTGAAACATGACAACTTGATCCCAGTTCAAACCAGAAGGATTTCAATCCCCTCAGCCTCAGGAGAAAAGTCCCCAAGTCACTAGAAGATCAATCCCTCATTGCCACTGCGTACTCTTTTTGGCTAACTCAAGTCTCTTGGTCAGCCAGTTGAAATAATAACTGACGATTTTTGCACTGCTGTCGTCTTTCAACAAGACGCTCACTCTTTTCTTCTAATTCAGTAACTCTCTTTTGATTTCCTCCAGACAAGCTCTTTTTTGTGAAGAACTTTCTTATTGGCAGCGCTTCAACTCTGATGAGAGGCCCTTCTTGGCCATTTGAGCAACACTTTGGTTTCAAACAACCTTGGCATAGTCCAAAAGCTTCTTCCACTCTGCCTGGTCCAACTCTCAAAGATCCTTAGCTCATCCTTTGAAAGCCTCTGGCAACTGAACAGTTCCACTTTCTTCCTCCTGGACATTCAATATCATGGTCCTCAAAAGGTTCTGTTGTAATGAATTATCAGATCATTTTTAAAAATCCTTCTAATAAATCTTCTCACATCCATTATACCCTTTTCTTTTGAAAAACTATACATACCCGGAATACAAGCAGCAGATTCATCCTCCTGCTGTCGGTTGGATGACATTGGTTCCTCATGGACAGCTTTGAAGGGGGAACCTAGCTGATCATCATCAACAACGTCAAGATCTGACAAAAAATTAGAATAAACCTTTAGAAAGAAAAAACTCTTTTCTTCTTTTCTGATCAACTTACCAATGACCAACAAACAACCGTCTTCTGTCGAAAAGTTCTTATCAGACATTGTTCAAATTAAAATTTTGTCCTTTTGAAGAAATAAAAGGTCTGTATCACTCCAGACAAATTCTGAAAACCAAAAAAGATACAAAGGACCACCAAAAATTTAATCACTTGTGATGAGAAAAATCCAATCTGAATCAATAAGCACCAGAGCGCTCCACAGGGTTAAACAATTTTGAATTGAATTGTGCAATGGGACACGTTTTTATAAGCTTTGCAAAAGGAAAAGTCAAAAGGAACCACTTGGAAAATCAAACAGCACCTCAATGGAAAATTGCGCACAAAGACAACGGGAAAGAGAAGTAACATCTGAGTATTATTTTGGTGCACCTCTCAAAAAACTGTTCTTTCCTTTACCTCTGGGCCTGGCCAGCCACAAAAACTTTATCTCCTCAACTCTCTAAATTCATCTTCCAAGCAGAAATTGAATACACTTGAAATGTTTAAAATCCATGCAAGTCTTCTTATAGATACAGGAAATTCAACTAATCACTGCATGCTGAGGAGCCAATTGAAACTGAAACTGGAGGTCCTCCACAACTGGAACTTTATACTTCCAAAGTCACCCCCTCATACCTACTCCTAAGAAACAGCTGCACAGGAACCAATTTTTGCAAACACTTCTCCTTGAAACAGAAGCAAAATGACTCAATTGCCGGGGGGGGGGGGGGGGGGCGCAACTGGCTTACTACCATTTTCAGAAGCAAAAGGCACACACCAGATAGTAAATCTCAAAACTTTGTGGCTGAAAGACGCAAAAAGAATCCCATTCTTGAACTTTACAAGCTTCCCCTTTGCATGCTCATGCACTTTTCAGTTGAAAATGACTTTTTTTCTTCGGTTTTGCACTTGCTTTCAATCATCAAGGAATGAATGAAAATGACTTGTTTTCTTTGGTTTTCACTTGCTTTCAATCATCAAGGAATCTTGTGGGACCAGAGTTGACCTTGACTCCCCACGACTCATGACTACATTTCATGCTACACCAGCAATACAATGCGTCTTGATTAATATTATACAGCATTCATTCATGCCTAGTGTTTACATTCATGTCCAAATTTATGTGTAATACTTGTATTTATTTTGGATCCCAGACTGACTAGAGGAATTATTAATTTCACTTTTAATTTCATAATTCCCAACAAACGCATGTATTACATTTTACACATTCTTACATTCACTTTTCAACTCCTTCCAGAAGCAGGCTGGGATGAACATGACAAGTCAACATCAGACATTCAAAAACCAAGCAACTTCAAGTTAATGAAGCCGGCACAAAGACTCTTCTTGATTGATGCCAACAACTTTGTCGCTGAAGAAATTGTGCCATTCCTAAATGAACTGGAACAATTGAAGGAACACGCACTTCCTCCTGCTCAACTTGCTCAACTGAAGAAATTGAGAAGTGTCATCAACAAACACACTTGTGGAAGTTTTGAGGATATTTTCAAGTACCTGCCCAACAAAAAAATCAAGGGAATTTCGGAAGAAGAGCATAAGCAAGGAATACAAAGGGCAAAGAAAATATACCTACAAGTCTACGAGGCCCACAATGCACAAAGCATGGAACTAAACATCAAGCTCTTCAAAGGTGAAGGTGCTGACGTTTTCTACAAGGAAGACGATTGGGACATGAAGGAAGTCAAATTGGGACCACTCCCCCACAAAGTAACACCAAGTGCTAGCAAGGAAGCATTAGAAGAATTCAAGAGTGGACGCCTGCTGTCCAT
>CAJPEX010001673.1:11027-21907 GCA_905338405.1 Notodromas monacha
AAAAGTGACCCTGAACAGTCAATATCATATTTTACATGTGGAAATAAATTATGTAGTTATAAAATAACTTTATGGCTGGATAGTCCTTGGAGACATCCAGACGACTATATTGAGGAGATATAAAAAGGGTGCACAGGATCAGGAGAAATCAGTCTCTCCTGATCAGTGCAATGGTGAACTTCTTCAAACCCTGTTTAATCATCCTCCTCCTAATAATTCCAGAAGGAAAAAATCAAGGAATCATCCGAGATTTTGGAAATCTAATATCAAACACAGCTAATAATGCAGCTAATACTGCAATAAATGCAGCAAGTGATACAGTTGGTTTAGCAAATGATATCCTATTTCCACCTCCTCCAATACTTCCGGAAAATAAAGCTATAGAAGATAATTCAGGTGGAGGATCACCAATCAAAAATTTTATTGGCGATATTGGAGTAGTCTACCAACAACTTCCACATGTATGTCTTCCTCATAACGTATGGACTATTGAGCAAAGCATCCCTATTGGTAAAATGTCTGAAAAAATAGAAAAGATTATACAAAACTCTAACGATTATTACACACGAGCTAAAAATAAAACTGATGTGGAAACTTACGAAGAAATGTATGAAATGTTAAAAAGTGTTCTATTTATTAAGAAAGATTTAAAATGTATATTAACCAATTTATATCATGAAACCATAACATATGATAAAATACCAAGTTTTAATATACCCTTCCTCCCAGCATCTGAAATAAAAGAAATTTTTGAATCCACAACTGTAAATCCAAGCAAAACAGAATTATTAAAATTAGGAAGTGAAAAACGAATGTTACTTCCTGAAGATAATTTAGACTTTTTAGATGAAATAGAATCGGCATTCACTAAATATCTCACTATGAATTTCACCCAATTTTATGCAGAAACTGGTTGGAAGATTAACGCCGTATCTACAGGAATAGCTACAAGACTATTAGCCTTAAATAATCGGTTAGCCGATCTAGTGAGTGGATTAGATGGGAAACATAGTTTACAACACCCAATTGGACAATTAACCAGATATGAATTCAATAAAGCTATAGTAGAAATCACAAGAAAAGAAGAAAGCTGGATACCTGTGGATACTTTAGAAACCTATGTACACAATAATCCATTAACTATTGGAAAGTTTGAAAACTGTAAACAAGATGATGTAAAAAACGTACCAAATAAGGAATGTTATTACAAAATAATAACAATGGTACCAATAATACAAGAAAAAAATGTTTATAATGTACTGAAAGAAATTATAGCACCCGTATATCACGAAAAATCAGACGGAACAGGAATTTGGAAGATAGTAAAATCAGGTGCACCAATAATATTTTTAAGCAAAACAAATGTAATTGGATATGAATTAGATGAATTGCCTCGGTGTATAGAAAATTCTTACTTCTATTTTTGTAAACTTTGCATTCCAATGCATATGTTAAGTCGCCCTATCAGTAATTGTACATCTTCAAAACAAATGTAATTGGATATGAATTAGATGAATTGCCTCGATGTATAGAAAATTCATACTTCTATTTTTGTAAACTTTGCATTCCAATGCATATGTTAAGTCGCCCTATCAGTAATTGTACATCTTCAATTTTGGGGGGGATGACTTCGGCACAAATTAGAGCATCTTGTACCTTAACACAAATCGATACTCCAGATAAAGAAGTTATACAATTAGATAAGGACGAATTCGTTTACATAAATCCACCTCCGGATACTCTAGAAGAACAAGGCAATAAGGGATCTGTAACACAAGAATGTAAAGATAATACAGGAAAAATAACTACTTCAATTCATGAATTACCAAATTCAGGAGTTCTAAGATTATAAATCCACCTCCGGATACTCTAGAAGAACAAGGCAATAAAGGATCTGTAACACAAGAATGTAAAGATAATACAGGAAAAATAACTACTTCAATTCATGAATTACCAAATTCAGGAGTTCTAAGATTTCAACCTAATTGCACCTATCATTTTGTAAATGGACCAATAACGAGTATAATACCCGATATTGAGAATGTAGAAATAACATCCACTTTTACAAAACAGCAACCAAAAAATAAAATAAATCCACCTCCGGATACTCTAGAAGAACAAGGCAATAAGGGATCTGTAACACAAGAATGTAAAGATAATACAGGAAAAATAACTACTTCAATTCATGAATTACCAAATTCAGGAGTTCTAAGATTCCAACCTAATTGCACCTATCATTTTGTAAATGGACCAATAACGAGTATAATACCCGATATTGAGAATGTGGAAATAACATCCACTTTTACAAAACAGCAACCAAAAAATAAATTTAATATATTAAACTTATCTTGGTTACAACAGCACTTCAAAGATCATGGACAATATTATTTGATTGCTCTAATAATTGCTGTCAAAATAATATTACTGATCCTAGGATATTTTTGTTATATCAGAATAAGAATGATTGCTTATCCCGCTTCAAAAACAGTCAAAGACATTACCAATGATATTAAACTTTAGTAACTTGGTAAAGAAGGTTTTTGTTTGTTAACATTTGGTACGTTTTAATGGAAATTTCTTTACACATTTTTAGGTCTATTAAAATATTAGCTTCTTTAAGGTAGACGAGGAGGGTCATTAGGAAGAAGTGATATTGCAGGAGTAGAACTTGATTTAATTCCAAAACCAACAACTTCTAGCGCACTCTATCCTTCCATTACTATCAGACAGTAAAAAGAATAAGAAAAAATAAGGAACAAAGAAGACCGCACGAAGTTGGACAAAGAGAATCAGTGTACAAACATGAATATATATTTTTAACCAAGACGGTTTTTGGGTTAAGACTAACTTTTGTATTCTCTTGAAAAATTTACTTGGAAAATATTTTTAGATCAAAAGCAATGTTTTTCTGTGAGAACGAAGACATGGAAAAAGTTGAAACTCATTTTCTCCATGTGTTGAGGCATTGTGGACAAGAAATGGATATAGGGTACAGAAGTATTTCTTATGCCGCTGGCATGTACCTGTCTCTATTTTATTGTCGAGCATGTGATTTTAAAATAACGATCTTCAAGAAACCAACTGGAGAATATCTACCAGAGTTGGATAATTGAAAACGCTTGAAAGAAAAGATTAGATCAAAATCAATGTGATTTGAAACATTTATTGTCGAGCATGTGATTTTAAAATAACGATCTTCAAGAAACCAACTGGAGAATATCTGCCAGAGTTGGATAATTGAAAACGCTTGAAAGAAAAGATTAGATCAAAATCAATGTGATTTGAAACGGAAAAACGCTTAGATCAAAAACATGTAGATCAAAAAAGAACCAGATATTCTTTTGAACTATATATATATATTTTTCACGACCACAAGATAGTTTTCAAATCTCTGATTGTTCTACAATATCAATCATTTCAACTGCCTCTTCCCTAGGGATATTTAGAGAAACACTAGAATACGAACGAACTCTCCATCTAAATAAAAGATCCCAAAAGAAATCTTTAGAAAAATAAATACATAAACCCAAAAATATAACTGCACCAACGAAAGCCAAAATAATTGCTAAAACAAATAGTATGTGAAAATAAACATTTGGCAACAACTCTCGCGTATCGCGAAACGTCGTTCGTGTGCTGGTTCCTGAGAAAGCTGTTGAAGTTGCAATAGACGACGCCAAAGTAGACGCCGTTTTCACTGCAGAAGTTACAACCGAAGCTAAGCTACGTGTTACAACCTCTTGGACTACCGTTGTCGTCCTTCCAGTAATTTCAACCGTTAAGGATGTCGACGTCTCCGAGACAACCACAACTGGAGAATCCTGAGAGCAACCTTTTCCAAAAACTTTCAAGTCAGGATCCTCGCCTTTACAAATTGTCCCGTCAACCAAGATCCAAAGTTCCTGATCATCAAGATGCAGAAGAAAACTTCAGTGACAACTTTTCGAGCAGAGTTATTATTTTACTCACTTGTACCCCATTTATTTTTGCGCAGGTCAAATCCGCAGTATTTCCCGTAAAATGTATTTTTCCTGTGATCCCCGCCGCGTCCGACACGTCCGCAGCGCAAAGATCCTCACAGAGCCATTTATTTTGTTCATAAACGCAGTTTGAAACCACGCAGGAAACACTCAGAAAAAATACCAACAGCTTTACAAATCCCATATCAATGGAAGAATATTAGAGTCTTGATTCAGTCAAGATCCGAGTGATGAATGAGAAAAATTCATCCTCTCTTCCCAGAGAGCTAAAAATCTCGCAGTATTAAAAGAATTCACACCTCACAAAGGCCAAACAAAAAAGAACAATCAAACTCGTGAATTTTATCAAGCCATTTGGAGTGGATGGTAGAATCATGAGAAAAAAGAATTTAAGAAAAAGTAATGACTTTTTCTTGTTTGTGCCGGGTGATTGTTATCGGTGGAAATTGTATAACAATTCCCCGATATATATTGCGAGAATATTCGCCATCAAGCGAATATTGCTATTCGGTGTTATTCCTAACACCGGGAAGAAATAATATATTAATATATATTAGATATTAATATTCTTCCATCCCTTCCATGTTATCGGTGGAAATTGTATAACAATTCCCCGATATATATTGCGAGAATATTCGCCATCAAGCGAATATTGCTATTCGGTGTTATTCCTAACACCGGGAAGAAGTAATATATTAATATACAATAGATATTAATATTCTTCCATCCCTTCCCTGTCCTTCCCAAGAACACGTGGACTGACAGACAAATCTGACAGACACGTGTGCTGACCCTTGATGACGCGCGGACCCCCTGACGACGCGCGCATAGAAACCCCTGCGCATAGCAACCTCCGGAAGATATATATTGCGAGAATATTCGCCATCAAGCGAATATTGCTATTCGGTGTTATTCCTAACACCGGGAAGAAATAATATATTAATATACAATAGATATTAATATTCTTCCATCCCTTCCCTGTCCTTCCCAAGAACACGTGGACTGACAGACAAATCTGACAGACACGTGTGCTGACCCTTGATGACGCGCGGACGGGGACTACTGCGCGCGTATCTTTGGGGACGCGTATCGTTGGAGGCCTTGACGCGTTATGGACAGCTGCGCACAGCTAGTAATTTACTATGGACGTGTGCGCGGACTGGATGAGGGGAAGATATTACTACCCCTTAGGACGCCATATATTTGGGGACCGTCCTAATTCTGTAAATCCGTAAAATCGAGTCCTCTGTCATGTCAAGTCTGGTTTAGAGATCCCTGTGTCTTGTGGTCAATATTGTGAATACTGTGTGTTATATTGAATAAAGACTATTTTCGTCTGGAATAGACTTTTAGTATCTTAATCATTTCCCATCCTAATTAAAAGGAGAAAATTGTATGCCATTTTCATTGCTACTCCGAGAACTTTTGTTAGAACCCTCGTATGACAAAAGCTCAAGATGAAACTTTTACTAGCATTCCGTGTAATCCAAACCATATACCTAGCCTGGAACTTCCCACTGCTGAAGAAATGTTATTTTATAATAAATCTAAAGGAAGAATTTTATCCAACAGCAAAGGAAATACTTGCAATTTCATTAACTCATTACCCATGTTTTCTGGAAATTGTAATGACATATCCTGGAACGATTGGCACATAAAATTCTTAGCAACAGTCTCAGCCAGTTCCATGAACAATGAAGAAATTAAAAATTTAATAATGCAAAAAATAACGGGAAAAGCATTTAATACAATCGTAGCGCAAAGAGGTTTAATGTTCAGTAATTATCAACATATAATTGCCAAATTACAGAGAAATTTTGGAATACAAGGAATTGCGAAAGGATTAGATCAGTTAGATAGAATTTATCAAGAAGATAATGAAAGAGTAAGAGATTTCGTTCTAAGAATGAGATTGGCAGCCATGAGTCTAAATTCTCAACAAACATCCGAAATCAAAGTCATGAGATTTGGAATAAATCAAACTGTGGTTGTGGATAATCCCACTTACTTACAAGAGGAAATAGCTGCTCAACAAACAGAAGCTCTATTGTCAGATTTTATGCTGAATAGATTTCTAAAAGGATTAAAACCACATATTTCAAATCGTATAATTACACGACCAATAAGTTTTGAAGCTGCTGTAGAAATTGCTATCGGGATAGAAGATATGTTGGAATCTACCGGTAAATTATCTTTCTGTTGCAATATTGTAAAAACTAGAACATTTAAAAATAGAAAACAAGGTTTTCCCAAAAAGACAAATTTCGAGAACAAAACCAATTTCCAAAGTTCAAATAAAACAGGAAAATGTTTTAACTGCGGAAAAATTGGACATTGGAGCAATGAGTGCAGGCAACCAAAATTAGACACGCAACCTCTAATTCCTTCCCGAAATAAAAGTATGAAATGTTCTAGATGTTCAAAACCTAGAAAATATTGCATGTGCAAGAAAAATAGAAAAATGAATATGAATAGAAGACCAAAACCTTCAAAGACATGTACCTGTGTTGGAATATGTACTTGTAAAAATGCACGAAAAGGGAAAAAGAGAAGTTTTCCTAGAAAATCAAAAAGAGTACATACAACTACCATAGAAAACCCAGGAGAAGATTCAACTTCAGAAACGAAAAATCTAATAGATTTGAACGAAGTAAGTGAATCTGAAAGTGAAAGTGATTCTGAAAGTGAAATGTCAGAATATTCAGAAGAAGAAACTGATTATGAATCAGAAGAAGAAGAATATTCTAATTTGGGAAACGAGTACTGACCGGGACCGCGTCCAAAATACGGCTCCCGGTTGTAAAATTATCTTTGACTAATAAAGGACCAAAATACAATTTTTTAATAGATACAGGATCAGAAATATCCATCTTAGACTCAAAATTTAACCAAAAAATTACTTTACCAAGTAATATAATTTTAAATACCTTAAAAGGAAGTGGTCTAGAAGTAGATGGAATAAATAACCAACAACTATATTTTAATGATCAGTATGTTGGGAGCAATGTATTTTACATTGTAAAAGAAATACAGAATTTTGCTTTTGACGGAATATTAGGAAATAACTGGTTTAGTCAACAGAAATTTCAGATATGTTATATAAATCGAAAAGTAAAAATTAATGATTTTAACATTCCATTCGATTCCAGAATTCCTTTCAGTAACCACTTCATAGTCCCTGAAGAACCTAAAATAAATTTATATCCTATACAAAGACAAAAGATTCCAGCAAATTCTCAACAAATATTAAAATTAAAAATGTCTCAAGAGAAAATCGAAAAGCTAAAACACAAAAGTAAATAATAAATCCTATAATTGAGGGAGATTTGATTATAGGAAGAACTGTCACAAAAGTAGATCAATTTGGACACATATATACAATTTGCTTGAATCTGGGAAATCAAGAAATATGTTTAGAAACAAATATGACGATAGCTGATGCTGAGTTACTTCCTGACAATGCATTAGTAACAACGGTGACCAAAGCAAAAAACAAAGAGACCGAACATCTGCATGGGAAAGAAACCCAAGCAGAAGAAACAATTGAAACAATGATCGAAAATGGACTACAAAACTCAAAATGTCCTGAGTCTATGAAAAAACAAATAAAGAAGCTTTTGCATAAATATTCAAGCATTCTAGCAAGAAAAACCGATCAATTAGGATTATGTAAAATCTATAAACCCACAATTCCTTTAGATATGGATCTTCCAATATACACCAAACAATATCCAATTCCACACGATTCTAGAAGATCCATTTTCATTTGACGATATCAAGATAGATACTACAAATAATTTGGAACCAGAACCAGACAAAAGTTATTTTGAAGAAGGATATCAGGATACCAATTGTCAAATAGAAGTCAACAACTGTTGTGAACACTTAGATTTACAAGTTCCACATAACACCCCATTAGATACAGTAGAATCGTCAATAGCCTGTTTCAGAGAATCTTTAGAACAAAGATTAAGAGAATTTTTCATGTCCAAAATGGAAAATAATGAAGACGGAGCTGGAGCCAGTGGAAATAATGGGAATAATGCAAATAATTCAAATATTGGAAATAATATTTTAATCCCAATAGAACCCCCTGTAAGGCCTCCAGTTAGACCTCCAATAAGACCTCCTGTCAGACCTCCTGCTGGAGAGTCAACCCAAATAAATCCTAATGAAAATTATAGTTTCCGCATTGAGCCACTTACAAATCGTCATTTTTTCACAACGTTGGGAGAATGCCATCGACAGCGCCTTCTCATTGTGTTCCCCCAACGTCAATAAAGAGAAGGGCGTTGGAGGCAATCAGCCACGATGAGACAATGGCGCTGCAACGGCGTTGCCAATGCCAATGTCAAAACGTTCCCCAGCCCAACGCCCCCATTCTTTGCTGGGTAGAACCACCTGTAAGGCCTCCAGCTAGACCTCCAATAAGACCTCCTGTCAGACCTCCTGCTGGAGAATCAACCCAATTAAATCCTAATGAAAATTATAGTTTCCACATTGATCCATCAATGAGCCAGATTTGTATTCCTGATAGAACTAGAATAAATCCAATTCCACAAATGTTGATAAATCCAAATCAACCTAGAGCAAATCCTGTTGAAGGATGTGGCCAAACAAAACCCGATATTTTACCCACATATTTCTCCAATTGGGGAAATAAAGAACAAGTAGCTTGTTTAAACACCAAAATACAACAAGTTATACAGGTAATGGATACGCTAATGGCTGAAGATGTAACAGCTACAGCAGCCAGAAAGTTAGCAATTCAACAAGAAAGACAGAATCTGGAAAATAATTTACGAGACTATACAAATCTACGAGATACTATTCAAGAAAACTGAATATGGAAGAACAACAACAGGAAAGAGTAAATCGCGCATTATCCAATTTGGTTATTCAATCTATGACAAAAGCTCAAGATGAAACTTTTACTAGCATTCCATGTAATCCAAACCATATACCTAACCTGGAACTTCCCACTGCTGAAGAAATGTTATTTTATAATAAATCAAAAGGAAGAATTTTATCCAACAGCAAAGGAAATACTTGCAATTTCATCAATTCATTACCTATGTTTTCTGGAAGTTGTAATGACATATCCTGGAATGATTGGCACATAAAATTCTTAGCAACAGTTTCAGCCAGTTCCATGAATGATGAAGAAATTAAAAATTTAATAATGCAAAAGATAACTGGAAAAGCATTTAATACAATTGTAGCACAAAGAGGTTTAATGTTCAGTAATTATCAACATATAATTGCCAAATTACAGAGAAATTTTGGAATACAAGGAATCGCAAAAGGATTAGATCAGCTAGATAGAATTTATCAAGAAGATAATGAAAGAGTAAGAGATTTCGTTTCAAGAATGAGATTGGCAGCCATGAGTCTAAATTCTCAACAAACATCCGAAATCAAAGTCATGAGATTTGGAATAAATCAAACCATGGTCGTGGATAATCCCACTTATTTACAAGAGGAAATAGCTGCTAAAGAATGAGATTGGCAGCCATGAGTCTAAATTCTCAACAAACATCCGAAATCAAAGTCATGAGATTTGGAATAAATCAAACCGTGGTCGTGGATAATCCCACTTACTTACAAGAGGAAATAGCTGCTCAACAAACAGAAGCTCTATTGTCAGATTTTATGCTGAATAGATTTCTAAAAGGATTAAAACCACATATTTCAAATCGTATAATTACACGACCAATAAAAATCCAACTTACTTACAAGAGGAAATAGCTGCTCAACAAACAGAAGCTCTATTGTCAGATTTTATGCTGAATAGATTTCTAAAAGGATTAAAACCACATATTTCAAATCGTATAATTACACGACCAATAAATTTTGAAGCTGCTGTAGAAATTGCTATTGGGATAGAAGATATGTTGGAATCTACTGGTAAATTATCTTTCTGCTGCAATATTGTAAAAACTAGAACATTTAAAAATAGGAAACAAGGTTTTCCCAAAAAGACAAATTTTGAGAACAAAACCAATTTCCAAAGTTTGAATAAAACAGGAAAATGTTTTAACTGCGGAAAAATTGGACATTGGAGCAATGAGTGCAGACAACCAAAATTAGACACTCAACCTCTAATTCCTTCCCGAAATAAAAGTATGAAATGTTCTAGATGTTCAAAACCTAGAAAATATTGCATGTGCAAGAAAGATCGAAAAATGAATATGAATAGAAGACCCAAACCTTCAAAGACATGTACTTGTGTTGGACTATGTACTTGTAAAAATGCATGAAAAGGGAAAAAGAGAAGTTTTCCTAGAAAATCAAAAAGAGTACATACAACTACCATCAAAAACCCAGGAGAAGATTCAACTTCGGAAACAAAAAATCTAATAGATCTGAACGAAGAAAGTGAATCTGAAAGTGAAAGTGATTCTGAAAGTGAAACGTCCAAATACTCAGAAGAAGAAACTGATTATGAATCAGAAGAAGAAGAATATTCTAATTCGGGAAACGAGTACTGACAGGGACCGCGTCCAAAGACTCTAATTCCTTCCCGAAATAAAAGTATGAAATGTTCTAGATGTTCAAAACCTAGAAAATATTGCATGTGCAAGAAAAATAGAAAAATGAATATGAATAGAAGACCAAAACCTTCAAAGACATGTACCTGTGTTGGAATATGTACTTGCAAAAATGCACGAAAAGGAAAAAAGAGAAGTTTTCCTAGAAAATCAAAAAGAGTACATACAACTACCATAGAAAACCCAGGAGAAGATTCAACTTCAGAAACAAAAAATCTAATAGATTTGAACGAAGAAAGTGAATCTGAAAGTGAAAGTGATTCTGAAAGTGAAACGTCAGAATATTCAGAAGAAGAAACTGATTATGAATCAGAAGAAGAAGAATATTCTAATTCGGGAAACGAGTACT
>CAJPEX010001673.1:22587-52075 GCA_905338405.1 Notodromas monacha
AAAGATCACATAGAGAATTACATGAATATCTTAGTATATATTTAGACCCAGAAAATAGAGTTGATTGGGATCAACTTATATATCTAGCCTCATGGGTCCATAATTCTTCAAAACATGAAGCAATCCAAATGTCACCCTACGAATTGGTAATGGGACAAAAACCCAATATAAATTGGATCCCATGGAATCCAGCTGACAGGAAAGAATATTCGAATATAGAAAAATTTATTTCTGACAAACAAAAGGTTATGGAAAATTTACGAAGCAAAACAAGAGAGGTAATAAAAGAACGTCAAAAAGCATATATTTCAAGACAAAATGTAAATAAGAAAGATCATTCCTATACAGTTGGTGATAAAGTCTTATTGAGAACTCACGATATATTAACATATGTCGGAAAAAAATGGTCCGCGAAATACAAGGGACCATATGATATTATCAAGATAATAAACCCAGTGAGTATTCAAATTAAAGACCCCAACAATACTTGGAATGACATTGTACATATCAGCTATCTACGACCTTACAATGAACCCGATAATGTAAAACCAAAAGAGACTAATTCTGAACTATTGAAAGAAAATAACAATTTAGATATTCAAAAGAATATCCAAGAATTTAATATGGATGAAGAGTTTGATGATTTTATAATACCCGAATCTTCAATAATGGAAAAATCTGACAAGATTACGATTCCAAAACAACCCATCATTGATGAAAAAACAGACCCTCCAAAATCAGAAGAAATCATCAAAACACCAGCGTCAAGAACAATTAATATTCCCGATACAAGGATTGAAGCAACACCTGAAATTAGGAATAAAATACCTTCTCGTCCAAATAAGGGAATATTAAAATATATCAAGGAAAAAACCGCCGCTGCTACTAGGAGCATAAATAAATTATTAAATAATGAGAACTCGTCGAAAGAAACCGACGAAGAGCAAGTGACAGAACGACAGGAAAACCCGTCAAGAGAAACCAGTACTGAGTTAAGTACTGAAACTTTTTATGACCCGATTAATGAAACCGCCTGTACGTAAGTACTGAAACTTTTTATGACCCCATTAATGAAACCGCCTGTACGTTTCCACAAGTATTTGCCCCTAATCAGCGAAGTACTTTACTACCTGAAAATATTGATTCACACATTACCAGGAATCATGACCTAGAAAAAATTGATACTAACAAAAGCTCAAATGACCTTCACAAGCCAGAAACACAAAATAACGTTCCAATAAGCGAAGTACTTTACTACCCGAAAGTATTGATTCACACATTACCAGGAATCATGACCTAGAAAAAATTGATACTAACAAAGGCTCAAATGACCTTCACAAGCCAGAATCACAAAATAACGTTCCAACAAAAAGAAGTACTAGGGAACGTCAACCAGTTATAAAATATGATGCAGCCATCATAGCTGAACAACAAAAATATGATAAACAGAATAAAAATTCAAAAAGGACCTTAAAAGAGTCAACGATTGAGGAAGAAACCTCAGTATTGAACTCTGCTTTTGAGGAAGCAGATTAGATTATTCTGACAATGTTTTTCATTCTTGGTTCAGAAGCATTGGAAAGATTCATGACTAATTTTCATCGACATCATTATATCATCATGAATGTGTGGAATTTACCATTACATCAACAAATGCTAAAATTAGTATGCGTTTCGTTAGCATGTTCTCAAATAGAATATGTATATTTTGACGGAAATAGTAGGTTAAATCGAGTACAGTGGGCTAATAATGATGGCTATGTTGTTAATTCAGATGTAGATAGTGACAGTGATACAGCTACAACTGATAGTACCCCTAATAATTCCGATTCAACCGATGATGAAGAAATTTATATTCCACCTCAAAATGGACCAAGAGTGATGATAGGAAGTGAAGGAAGAGAACCTTAAAAAATTTCTTATATAGTGTATCATTGAATGTTTTACAGACATAAGTGTAAATGTATGTTTTCCAAAAAGATGTATTTTTATGATGGATTATCCTCCAATGCTAAAGTAATTTTAAGAACTCAAAAGAAAATTAAACACTGCAATAACAATGTACGATTCATTAAGATAAAGCAAATTTCAAAAGGCCTTGTGAAAATAATATTGATGTTTAAATGTGTAATTTGTGGTTTTCAATTCCAAATATTAAAAATAGTTCATGGAGAATATCGGAAACCCTCTAAATGATGGGATCACTAAATCTGATGTTTATTCATAGCAAGATGCATTTCTTTGATGGAACCTATTCTGAAAATGAAGTGATCAAAATAATTGAATCCACAAATACGCATTGTGGGAAAAACGTGAAATATACAAGTAAATATCGATGCTTTAATTGGCCTGGATATAGCACAATGAAATTCCATTGCCAGTTGTGTCATCATGAAATTAAGGTAAAGAAGACATATTCTAGATACAATCAATGGAGGTTATAAATAATACTGTGGTAAAATAACAATTCTATGTATCTTACAACAGAATGTTTCTACCAGACAACAATATGCAAAACAGTGACGATGCCCAATGTATCAGAGAGATCATAGAAAAAATTGAGACTGGATACACCCATTGTGGTTATCCAATTTTATTCTGGAAAAAACAATGTTTGTAATTTCTTCCAGGACTAGAATTAATAATATTCCAATGTCCTATCTGTCTTTTTCCCTTCAAAGTGTGTAAAGAAACCTATGATGAAAATCATATACAATAACAATGAGGTTTTTCCACAGACACACAAAAGGAGAAAATAATGTTTTACGGTGATGAAAATGACAAGGACATTGCAAGATGGGTAGAAAACAACACCCATCATTGCGGTCGTCCATTGGACCATGTGTTCCGTCCTGTTTCAGGACAAAGCAGAATGTTTTGTTTGATAGTAAAATGTACAGAATGTGAATATAAAATAACTATACTTCATAAACCTTATGGAGATTATATACAACCCATCCCGGTTCAACCAATTAATCAAAGAGAGCCCGATTATCCATCTGTGGAAGATTTGTTCAATTGGTTATAAAAGTATAAAAATTTTAAGAAAAGAAAAATCAAAAAATTATTTTATTATCATATACACACTGACATATACATCAACAAACATACAATTGCACGACGAATTCGAATATTTGGAAGCTAAGTGATGTGGAGTTTAACTTCTTTCTAGACAAGAGAAACCCCACATCCCTCAAAGCCAAATACCATCCTCATAATCCAGTCCTTGTATAGATTTCTTGCTGCTCCGATGAACTCAAGAGAGATTAGTTAATTAACTGAAGACGAACTGATATTCATATTAATCAGGCGCGTCTCAAGTTAATGTAACCCATCAATCCCCTGTTTTCACCCAATATCTCGACGAATCTTGACGAATATCAACCAAGAGATTAATCTAAAGCCAACTCAATGAACCAAATTTAATCATTGAAAATTGGACTTAGATCAACCTTTAATCGAAATATACACTGTAGAATATCAACCTGAATTTTCCCAAATATACCTGTATTAGGAACTGTAATCAACCCAAATACCCAGTAAATTTAGGAAATTCAAATATCGAAATTCAAGTACGAATGCAAATTTTTTCTAAGCCTACGAACCTCAGTGAAGAGATTCGAACCTGGACACTTTCGCATACGATCCCGACGTATACCTTCCAGGCTACCCACGTTCCCGTTATAAGATTGCTTAACTTTGTCTCAATATTTCATCTCGCTTAAACGTTGGCCTTTCGGTATTTTGATCCCACTTTTGGGTATTTTTGTCCCCAGGCGGCTTATCACAGCTCTTATACGGACACTGTTTACGCCAAATAGGAGTGCGCAAGCGCGCGCCCCTCCTTTAGGTTTCAACACCCCTAAAAAACGTATATAGGAAAGCAAAAATCGCCACTTTTTGAACAGACACCACCACCGTCAACCGCACAGTGTTAAAATCAAATCCACTGAATATAATCTTTCTGTTACAGACAAAAATATGTTTTATACAAGAAATGTTGATGTTGCTTCGCGAATCACACATAAAATATTAAAAGAATACCGACATTGCGATAGATGTATGAATTATACATTCTTCATACCGAAATGTGACCCTGAACAATCAATATCATATTTTACATGTGGAAATAAATTATGTAGTTATAAAATAACTTTATGGCTGGATAGTCCTTGGAGACATCCAGACGACTATATTGAGGAGATATAAAAAGGGTGCACAGGATCAGGAGAAATCAGTCTCTCCTGACCAGTGCAATGGTGAACTTCTTCAAACCCTGTTTTATCATCCTCCTCCTAATAATTCCAGAAGGAAAAAATCAAGGAATTATCCGAGATTTTGGAAATCTAATATCAAACACAGCTAATAATGCAGCCAATACTGCAATAAATGCAGCAAGTGATACAGTTGGTTTAGCAAATGATATCTTATTTCCACCTCCTCCAATACTTCCGGAAAATAAAGCTATAGAAGATAACTCAGGTGGAGGATCTCCAATCAAAAATTTCATTGGCGATATTGGAGTAGTATATCAACAACTTCCACATGTATGTCTTCCTCATAACGTATGGACTATTGAGCAAAGCATCCCTATCGGAAAAATGTCTGAAAAAATAGAAAAGATTATACAAAACTCAAACGATTATTATACACGAGCTAAAAATAAAACTGATGTTGAAACTTACGAAGAAATGTATGAAATGTTAAAAAGTGTTCTATTTATTAAGAAAGATTTAAAACGTATATTAACCAATTTATATCACGAGACCATAACATATGATAAAATACCAAGTTTTAATATACCCTTCCTCCCAGCTTCTGAAATTAAAGAAATCTTTGAATCTACAACTGTAAATCCAAGCAAGACGGAATTATTAAAATTAGGAAGTGAAAAACGAATGTTACTTCCCGAAGATAATTTAGATTTTTTAGATGAAATAGAATCTGCATTCACTAAATATCTCACTATGAATTTTACCCAATTTTACGCAGAAACTGGATGGAAGATTAACGCTGTATCTACAGGAATAGCAACAAGACTATTAGCTTTAAATAATCGGTTAGCCGATTTAGTGAGTGGATTAGATGGGAAGCATAGTTTACAACACCCAATTGGACAATTAACCCGATATGAATTCAATAAAGCTATAGTAGAAATACTACAAGACTATTAGCTTTAAATAATCGGTTAGCCGATTTAGTGAGTGGATTAGATGGGAAGCATAGTTTACAACACCCAATTGGACAATTAACCCGATATGAATTCAATAAAGCTATAGTAGAAATCACTAGAAAGGAAGAAAGCTGGATACCTGTGGATACTTTAGAAACTTATGTACATAACAATCCATTAACTATTGGAAAGTTTGAAAACTGTAAACAAGATGATGTAAGAAATGTACCAAATAAAGAGTGTTATTACAAAATAATAACAATGGTACCAATAATACAAGAAAAAAATGTTTATAATGTACTGAAGGAAATTATAGCACCCGTATATCACGAAAAATCAGACGGAACAGGAATTTGGAAGATAGTAAAATCAGGTGCCCCGATTATATTTTTAAGCAAGACAAATGTAATTGGATATGAATTAGATGAATTGCCTCGATGTATAGAAAATTCATACTTCTATTTTTGTAAACTTTGCATTCCAATGCATATGTTAAGTCGCCCTATCAGTAATTGTACATCTTCAATTTTGGGGGGGATGACTTTGGCACAAATTAGAGCATCTTGTACATTAACACAAATCGATACTCCAGATAAAGAAGTTATACAATTAGATAAGGACGAATTTGTTTACATAAATCCACCTCCGGATACTCTAGAAGAACAAGGCAATAAAGGATCTGTAACACAAGAATGTGAGCAGGGGCTTTTCGGCAGGGGGCTTTTCGGTAAAAGCCCCAATGTTAAAACTGATATTATATTTCAGAATGAGAGTTCAAATTGATTCAAGTTGGCAATAGAGATTCAAACAATTGGTTTAAACAGGCAAAACTCAAACCGAATTCACACGGAAAAAAGCATCCAATCGCGACCAGAGGCTAGCGAAGACTGTGTCGTTAGTAACGCGGAAATTGCTGACGAAGAAAAGGATTGCACAATGGGAAATTGCGCAGTATTTCCCATTGATGAATTCTTGTTTCTTGATTTCCTGTCTTATCAAGTTTTTTATCGGTTTTCGCGAAGTTATTTTTAGTTTAATTTTTAAGCAAAACTGGTTGGTTTCATACACGACGTTTGCGTGCGCGTGGCGGTCCCTTACAGATAATACAGGAAAAATAACTACTTCAATTCATGAATTACCAAATTGAGGAGTTCTAAGATTTCAACCTAATTGCACCTATCATTTTGTAAATGGACCAATAACGAGTATAATACCCGATATTGAGAATGTAGAAATAACATCCACTTTTACAAAACAGCAACCAAAAAATAAATTTAATATATTAACCTTATCTTGGTTACAACAGCACTTTAAAGATCATGGACAATATTATTTGATTGCTCTAATAATTGCTGTCAAAATAATATTACTGATTCTAGGATATTTTTGTTATATCAGAATAAGAATGATTGCTTATCCTGCTTCAAAAACAGTCAAAGACATTACCAATGATATTAAGGAAATCATTGAACCGTTTCTTCCAAAAACAAACAATTGTAAACCATGCAAAATTACCTTTAAGGAAATGTGTAAAAATCCAGATAATTTTATAATCGAAGAAATTCCATCTGCTCCTCCCAGTAATCATTCCATGTCTTCGTTCTCACAGAAAAACATTGCTTTTGATCTAAAAATATTTTTCAAGTAGATTTTTCAAGAGAATACAAAAGTTAGTCTTAACCCAAAAACCGTCTTGGTTAAAATATATATTCTTGTTTGTACACTGATTCTCTTTGTCCAACTTTGTGCGGTCTTCTTTGTTCCTTGTTTATATTTTTTATTGTCTGATAGTAATAGAAGGATAGAGTGAGCTAGAAGTTGTTGGTTTTTGAATTAAATCAAATTCTACTCCTGCAATATCACTTCTTCGATTACTGGGAGGAGCAGATGGAATTTCTTCAATTATAAAATTATCTGGATTTTTACACATTTCCTTCAACGTAATTTTGCATGGTTTACAATTATTTGTTTTTGGAAGAAATGGTTCAATGATTTTCTTAATATCGTTGGTAATGTCTTTGACTGCTTTTGAAGCGGGATATGCAATCATTCTTATTCTGATATAGCAAAAATATCCCAGGATGAGTAATATTATTTTGACAGCAATTATTAGAGCAATTAAATAATATTGTCCATGATCTTTAAAATGCTGTTGTAACCAAGATAAGTTTAATATACTAAATTTATTTTTTGGTTGCTGTTTTGTAAAAGTGGATGTTATTTCTACATTCTCAATATCGGGTATTATACTTGTTATTGGTCCATTTACAAAATGATAGGTGCAATTAGGTTGAAATCTTAGAACTCCTGAATTTGGTAATTCATGAATTGAAGTAGTTATTTTTCCTGTATTATCCTTACATTCTTGTGTTACACATCCTTTATTTCCTTGTTCTTCTAGAGTATCCTGAGGTGGATTTATGTAAACAAATTTGTCCTTATCTAATTGTATAACTTCTTTATCAGGAGTATCGATTTGTGTTAATGTACAAGATGCTCTAATTTCTGCCGAAGTCATCCCCCCCAAAATTGAAGATGTACAATTACTGATAGGGCGACTCAACATATGCATTGGAATGCAAAGTTTACAAAAATAGAAGTATGAATTTTCTATACATCGAGGTAATTCATCTAATTCATATCCAATTACATTTGTCTTGCTTAGAAATATTATTGGTGCACCTGATTTTACTATCTTCCAAATTCCTGTTCCATCTGATTTTTCGTGATATACGGGTGCTACAATCTCTTTCAGTACATTATAAACATTTTTTTCTTGTATTATTGGGACCATTGTTATTATTTTGTAATAACATTCTTTATTTGGTACGTTTTTTACATCATCTTGTTTACAGTTTTCAAACTTTCCAATAGTTAATGGGTTATTATGTACATAAGTTTCTAAAGTATCCACAGGTATCCAGCTTTCTTCCTATCTTGTGATTTCTACTATATCTTTATTGAATTCATATCGTGTTAATTGTCCAATCGGGTGCTGTAAACTATGTTTCCCATCTAATCCACTTACTAAATTGGCTAACCTATTATTTAATGCTAATAGTCTTGTTGCTATACCTCTAGATACAGCATTAATCTTCCATCCAGTTTCTGCATAAAATTGAGTGAAATTCATTGTGAGATATTTAGTGAATGCAAATTCTATTTCATCTAAAAAGTCTAGATTATCTTCAGGAAGTAACATTCGTTTTTCACTTCCTAATTTTAATAATTCAGTCTTGCTTGGATTTACAGTTGTTGATTCGAATATTTCTTTAATTTCAGAAGCTGGGAGGAACGGTATATTAAAACTTGGTATTTTATCATATGTTATGGTCTCATGATATAAATTGGTTAATATACGCTTTAAATCTTTCTTTATAAATAGAACACTTTTTAACATTTCATACATTTCTTCGTAAGTTTCTACATCAGTTTTATTTTTAGCTCGTGTGTAATAATTGTTCGAGTTTTGTATAATCTTTTCTATCTTTTCAGACATTTTACCAATAGGGATGCTTTGTTCAATAGTCCTTACATTATGTGGGAGGCAGACATGTGGAAGTTGTTGATAGACTACTCCAATATCTCCAATAAAATTTTTGATTGGTGATCCTCCACCTGAGTTATCTTCTATTGCTTTATTTTTGGGAAGTATTGGAGGAGGTGGAAATAGGATATCATTTGCTAAACCAACTGTATCACTTGCTGCATTTATTGCTGTATTAGCTGCATTATTAGCTGTATTGGATATTAGATTTCCAAAATCTCGGATAATTCCTTGATTTTTTCCTTCTGGAATTATTAAGAGGAGGATGATTAAACAAGGTTTTAAGATGTTCACCATTGCACTGGTCAGGAGAGACTGATTTCTTTTGATCCTGTGCACCCTTTTTATATCTCCTCAATGTAATCGTCTGGATGTCTCCCAGGACTATCCAGCCATAAAGTTATTTTATAACTACATAATTTATTTCCACAAGTAAAATATGATATAGACTGTTCTGGATCATTTTTCGGTATTAAGAATGTATAATTCATGCATCTATCGCAATGTCGATATTCTTTTAATATTTTATGTGTGATTCGCGAAGCAACATCAACATTTCTTGTATAAAACATAGTTTTGTCTGTAAAAGAAAGATTATATTCAGTGGATTCGTCTTTACCACTGGGCGTCTGACAAGGGTGGTGTCTGTTCAAAAAGTGGCAATTTTTGCTTTCTTATATAACATTCTTAGGGGTGTTTGAAACCTAAAGGAGGGGCGCGCGCTTGCGCACTCCTATTTGGCATAAAAAGTGTCGCAGTTTCTCGACACTATTCGGCGGACCCCTGTTTTTATGGGTTTTCACCCTAGTTTTATGGCTTTCCGGTCGCAAATTCGCTCTACTTTATAACTCTGTTTCAATTCGTTAGAATATTGCCCTTGCTGGGTAGCCTGGAAGGTATACGTCGGGATCGTATGCGAAAGTGTCCAGGTTCGAATCTCTTCACTGAGGTTCGTAGGCTTAGAAAAAATTTGCATTCGTACTTGAATTTCGATATTTGAATTTCCTAAATTTACTGGGTATTTGGGTTGATTACAGTTCCTAATACAGGTATATTTGGGAAAATAGTCCAACTATAAGATGTCACATATAAAGCTAATTTCCAACTAGATTCAGGTTAAAAGTTACTAATTTAAACCAAGTAACTCAACCGAAATCTAATTAGAGAACCAACTATAAGCAGTTCTAAGCAGGAGATATTGGGTGAAAACAGGGGATTGATGGGTTACATTAACTTGAGACGCGCCTGATTAAATTGAACATCAGTTCGTCTTCAGTTAATTAACTAATCTCTCTTGAGTTCATCGGAGCAGCAAGAATCTTATACAAGGACTGGATAATGAAGATGGTATTTGGCTTGAGGGATGTGGGGTTTCTCTGGTCAAGGGAAAAGTTAAACTCCACATCACTCAGCTTCCAAATATTCGTATTCGTCGTGAAATTGTATGTTTGTTGATGTATATGTCAGTGTGTATATGTTAATAAAAATTTTTAATTTTCTTTCCTTTGAAATTTCTATGAGGTTATAACCAATTGAACAAATCTTCTGCTGATGGATAATCGGGTTCTCTTTGATTAATGGGTTGAACCGCGATGGGTTGTATATAATCTCCATAAGGTTTATGGAGTATAGTTATTTTATATTCACATTCTGTACATTTTACTATTAAGCAAAACATTCTGCTTTGTCCCGAAACAGGACGGAACACATGGTCCAGTGGACGACCGCAATGATGAGTGTTATTTTCTACCCATCTTGCAATGTCCTTGTCATTTTCATCACCGTAAAACATTATTTCCTCTTTTTGTGTGTCTGTGGAAAAAACCTCATCGTTATTGTATATGATTTTCATCATAGGTTTCTTTACACACTTTAAAAGAGAAAAAACAGATAGGACATTGGAATATTATTAATTCTAGTCCTGGAAGAAATGACAAACATTGTTTTTTCCAGAATAAAATTGGATAACCACAATGAGTGTATCCAGTCTCGATTTTTTCAATGATCTCTTTGAACTCATTGTGATTGTATATGATTTTCATCATAGGTTTCTTTACACACTTTAAAGGGAAAAAGACAGATAGGACATTGGAATATTATTAATTCTAGTCCTGGAAGAAATGACAAACATTGTTTTTTCCAGAATAAAATTGGATAACCACAATGGGTGTATCCAGTCTTGATTTTTTCTATGATCTCTTTGATACATTGGGTATCGTCACTGTTTTGCATATTGTTGTCTGGTAGAAACATTCTGTTGTAAGATTCATAGAAATGTTATTTTACCACAATATTATTTATAACCTCCATTGATTGTATCTAGGATATGTCTTCTTTACCTTAATTTCATGATGACACAACTGGCAATGGAATTTCATCATGCCATATCCAGGCCAATTAAAACATCAATATTTACTTGTATATTTCACGTTTTCTCCACAATGCGTATTTGTGGATTCAATTATTTTGATCACTTCATTTTCAGAATAGGTTCCGTCAAAGAAATGCATCTTTCCTAAGAATAAACATCAGATTTAGTGATCCCATCGTTTAGAGGGTTTCTGATATTCTCCATGGACTATTTTTAATATTCGGAATTGAAAACCACAACTTACACCATTTAAACATTAATATTGTTTTCCCATATCCTTTCGAAATTTGCTTTATCTTAATGAATCGTACATTATTATTACAGTGTTTAATTTTCTTTTGAGTCCTTAAAATTACTTTAGCATTGGAGGATAATCCATCATAAAAATACATCTTTTCAAAAAACGTACATTTACACTTATGTCTGTAAAACATTCAATGATACACTATAAGAATTTTTTAAGGTTCTCTTCCTTCACTTCCTATCGTCACTCTTGGTCCATTTTGAGGTGGAATATAGATTTCTTCATCATCGGCTAAATCGGAATTATTAGGGGTACTATGAGTTGTAGCTGTATCACTGTCACTATCTACATCTGATTTAACAACATAACCATCATTATTAGCCCACTGTACTCAATTTAACCTACTATTTCTGTCAAAATATACATATTCTATTTGAGAACATGATAACGAAATGCATACTAATCTTAGCATTTGTTGATGTAATGGTAAATTCCACACATTCATAATCATATAAAACGTACAGGCGGTTTCATTAATCGGGTCATAAAAAGTTTCAGTACTTAACTCAGTACTGGTTTCTCTTGACGGGTTTTCCTGTCGTTCTGTCACTTGCTCTTCGTCGGTTTCTTTTGACGAGTTCTCGTTATTCAATAATTTATTTATGCTCCTAGTAGCAGCAGCGGTTTTCTCCTTGATATATTTTAATATTCCTTTATTTGGACGAGAAGGTATTTTATTCCTAATTTCAGGTGTTGCTTCAATCCTTGTATCTGGAATATTAATTATTCTTGACGCTGGTGTTTTTATGATTTCTTCTGATTTTGGAGGGTCTGTTTTTTCTTTAATGATGGGTTGTTTTGGAATCGTAATCTTGTCAGACTTTTCCGCTACTGAAGATTCGGGTATTATAAAATCATCAAACTCTTCATCCATATCGAATTCTTGGATATTCTTTTGAATATCTAAGTTATTATTTTCTTTCAATATTTCGGAGAATCAGAGAAAACCAAAATGTAATAGCCCAAGTAACATTCCAGCATCTATTGACTATACGTGTTACAGTAAGGTTCATGACAACCCCAGAAATTAAACTTATGAGTGACCCAAATAATAGAACTATTTATCATATGGTCCCTTGTATTTCGCGGACCATTTTCTCCCGACATATGTTAATATATCGTGAGTTCTCAATAAGACCTTATCACCAACTGTATAGGAATGATCTTTCTTATTTACATTTTGTCTTGAAATATATGCTTTTTGACGTTCTTTTATTACCTCTCTTGTTTTGCTTCGTAAATTTTCCATAACCTTTTGTTTGTCAGAAATAAATTTTTCTATATTCGAATATTCTTTCCTGTCAGCTGGATTCCATGGGATCCAATTTATATTGGGTTTTTGTCCCATTACCAATTCGTAGGGTGACATTTGGATTGCTTCATGTTTTGAAGAATTATGGACCCATGAGGCTAGATATATAAGTTGATCCCAATCAACTCTATTTTCTGGGTCTAAATATATACTAAGATATTCATGTAATTCTCTATGTGATCTTTCGTTCTGCCCATTAGCCTGTGGATGATAGGCTGTTGTGGTTCTCGCATGGCTTCCTAATACTTTTGCCATTTCTTTAAATATTGCTGAGAGGAAATTGGTTCCTCTGTCTGTAAGTATTATTTTTGGGGCGCCATATGTGCAAATCCATCTATCAATAAATGCTTTGCTTACAAGTTCAGCAGTTGCATTTTTTAATGGGATAAAACTTAACCATCTAGATAATCTGTCTTGTATCACTAGTACGTATTTATTTCCACTTTTGCTTGGTGGTACTGGTCCAACCATATCTAAGCTGACTTCGTCAAAACAGTTTTCTGGTACTGGAAGTGTTAGCATTGGAGATTGATGTTTATAATTCTTATGTCTCTGGCATATATCACAATGATTTATGTAATTTGCGATATCTTGATTCATATTATTCCAAACAAACTTTTGTTTAACCGCAAATATTGTTTTATCCATTCCTGGATGTCCTAAGGCAGGCGGTTCATGGAATAATTTGATTATTTTTTGTCTGAGTTTTGGAGGAATCCAAATCCGTTTATAATTTTCCTCGTTCTTAAAAATTATTCCTTCCACTATAGTGAACTTTTTTCCTGTTGGGATATCTCCTTGTTTTTTAGTTGCTTCTCTTATTTCTTCTAGAGAAATGTAGGGTACAAGGTTAATAGCAAAGAATGATGGTGATAAGTACGCTATTAATTTTTTATCCGGCGGGTACCTGCTTAATGCATCCGCGTGTGGAATATTTTTTCCTTAGAGAAATGTAGGGTACAAGGTTAATAGCAAAGAATGATGGTGATAAGTACGCTATTAATTTTTTATCTGGCGGGTACCTGCTTAATGCATCCGCGTGTGGAATATTTTTTCCTTTTTTATATTCTACTTGGAAATTATATTCACTCAGGGTTGTGAACCATTTTACTGCCCTGTGACTATCGTTATGCGTTTGTCGATTTAAATACGGTATCGCTATATGATCTGTTTTTATTATAAATGGATACCCCCATAAAAAAGAACGAAATTTTTGTACACCGTAATAAACGGCTAAAATTTCTCGATCTGTATTTGGGTATCTACTCTCTGCTGAATTAAGTGATCGCGAAACGCATCCTATTAACTTTTCCTTTTTTCCCTCTTTCTGAGTTAAAACAGCTCCTATTGCTATGCCCGAAGCATCTGTTGTTAAAATAAACTCTTTTGTAAAATCGGGGAATGACAGTACTGGTGCTGTCATTAAGCACTGTTTTAGTGTCTCAAATGATAGTTCTTGATCTTTTTTCCACTCAAACTTTTTATCCTTTTTTAGTAAGTCATACAATGGTCTTGCTTTATTTGCAAAGCTTTCTATGTGGCTTCGAAAATAACCTATCAATCCCAAAAAGGCTTGGACACCTTTTATATCTTTCGGAATTGGAAATTCTCTTACTGCTTGTAATTTGCTTTCAGTTATTTTTATTCCTTTTTTACTAATCCAAAATCCTAAATATTCTATTTCTGTTTGGAAAAACTGACATTTGCTAAATTTTATTTTTAATCCTGATTCTTGGATTCTGTCAAAAATTTCCTCTAGATGATCCATGTGTTTTTCTGCAGTAGAAGAATATACGACAATGTCATCAATGTATATGAAAGCATATTTTCCTAAACATCCATCTAAAATTAAATTCATCATTCGTTGAAAAATACTTGGTGAGTTTTTCAAACCCATTGGTAGTCATTTTTATTCCTTTTTTACTTATCCAAAATCCTAAATATTCTATCTCTGTTTGGAAAAATTGACATTTACTAAATTTTATTTTTAATCCAGATTCTTGGATTCTGTCAAAAATTTCCTCTAAATGATCGGAATTTCGAAATTCTCTTACTGCTTGTAATTTACTTTCAGTTATTTTTATTCCTTTTTTACTTATCCAAAATCCTAAATATTCTATCTCTGTTTGGAAAAATTGACATTTACTAAATTTTATTTTTAATCCAGATTCTTGGATTCTGTCAAAAATTTCCTCTAAATGATCATTTGTATGTGGATGAGAATATTGTATAAAGAGTATTAATCCAGAATAAGAATTTGGTTCTTTTATTCTCGACTCAGTCCTGTAATAGAAAGGACAACAGCTTAGAAAAAATTTGCATTCGTACTTGAATTTTGATATTTGAATTTCCTAAATTTACTGGGTATTTGGGTTGATTACAGTTCCTAATACAGGTATATTTGGGAAAATTCAGATTGATATTCTACAGTGTATATTTCGATTAAAAGTTGATCTAAGTCCAATTTAATGATTAAATTTGGTTCATTGAATTGGCTTTAGATTAATCTCTTGGTTGATATTCGTCAAAATTCGTCGAGATATTGGGTGGAAACAGGGGATTGATGGGTTACATTAACTTGAGACGCGCCTGATTAAATTGAACATCAGTTCGTCTTCAGTTAATTAACTAATCTCTCTTGAGTTCATCGGAGCAGCAAGAATCTTATACCAGGACTGGATAATGAAGATGGTATTTGGCTTGAGGGATAAGGGGTTTCTCTTGTCAAGGAAAAAGTTAAACTCCACATCACTCAGCTTCCAAATATTTAAATTCGTCGTGAAATTGTATGTTCATTGATGTATATGTCAGTGTGTATGTTAATAAAAATTTTTAATTTTCTTTCCTTCGAATTTTCTATGAGGTTATAACCAATTGAACAAATCTTCTGCAGATGGATAATCGGGTTCTCTTTGATTTATGGGTTGAACCGAGATGGGTTGTATATAATCTCCATAAGGTTTATGGAGTATAGTTATTTTATATTCACATTCTGTACATTTTACTATTAAGCAAAACATTCTGCTTTGTCCCGAAACAGGACGGAACACATGGTCCAATGGACGACCGCAATGATGAGTGTTGTTTTCTACCCATCTTGCAATGTCCTTGTCATTTTCATCACCGTAAAACATTATTTCCTCTTTTTGTGTCTCTGTGGAAAAAACCTCATATATGATTTTCATCATAGGTTTCTTTACACACTTTAAAGGGAAATAGGCATATAGGACATTGGAATATTATTAATTCTAGTCCTGGAAGAAATGACAAACATTGTTTTTTCCAGAATAAAATTGGATAACCACAATGAGTGTATTCAGTCTCGATTTTGTCAATGATCTCTTTGATACCTTGGGTATCGTCACTGTTTTGCATATTGTTGTCTGGTAGAAACATTCTGTTTAAAAAATACATAGAAATGTTATTTTATCACAATATTATTTATAACCTCCTTTGGTTGTATTTAGGATATGTTTTCTTTACCTTAATTTCATGATGACACAACTGACAATGGAATTTCATCATGCTATATCCAGGCCAATTAAAACATCGATATTTACTTGTATATTTCACGTTCTTTCCACAATGCGTATTTGTGGATTCAATTATTTTGATCACTTCATTTTCAGAATAGGTTCCGTCAAAGAAATGCATCTTTGCTAAGAATAAACATCAGATTTAGTGATCCCATCGTTTAGAGGGTTTCCGATATTCTCCATGAACTATTTTTAATATTCGAAATTGAAAACCACAAATTACACATTTAAACATTAATATTATTTTCCCATATCCTTTTGAAATTTGCTTTATCTTGATGAATTGTATATTGTTATTACAGTGTTTAATTTTCTTTTGAGTCCTTAAAATTACTTTAGCATTGGAGGATAATCCATCATAAAAATACATCCTTCTTTGAGAAACGTACATTTACACTTATGTCTGTGAAACATTCAATGATACACTATAAGAAATTTTTTAAGGTTCTCTTCCTTCACTTCCTATCGTCACTCTTGGTCCATTTCGAGGTGGAATATAAATTTCTTCATCATCGGTTAAATCGGAATTATTAGGGGTACTATCAGTTGTAGCTGTATCACTGTCACTGTCTACATCTGAATTAACAACATAACCGTCATTATTAGCCCACTGTACTCGATTTAACCTACTATTTCCGTCAAAATATACATATTCTATTTGAGAACATGATAACGAAACGCATACTAATTTTAGCATTTGTTGATGTAATGGTAAATTCCACACATTCATAATCATATAATGATGTCGATGAAAATTAGTCATGAATCTTTCTAACGCTTCTGAACCAAGAATGAAAAACATTGTCAGAATAATCTAATCTGCTTCCTCGCAAGCAGAGTTCGATACTGAGGTTTCTTCCTCAATCGTTGACTCTTTTAAGGTCCTTTTCGAATTTTTATTCTGTTTATCATATTTTTGTTGTTCAGCTATGATGGCTGCATCATATTTTATAACTGGTTGACGTTCCCTAGTACTTCTTTTCATTGGAACGTTATTTTGTGATTCTGGCTTGTGAAGGTCATTTGAGCCTTTGTTAGTATCAATTTTTTCTAGGTCATGATTCCTGGTAATGTGTGAATCAATACTTTCGGGTAGTAAAGTACTTCGCTGATTAGGGGCAAATACTTGTGGAAACGTACAGGCGGTTTCATTAATCGGGTCATAAAAAGTTTCAGTACTTAACTCAGTACTGGTTTCTCTTGACGGGTTTTCCTGTCGTTCTGTCACTTGCTCTTCGTCGGTTTCTTTTGACGAGTTCTCGTTATTTAATAATTTATTTATGCTCCTAGTAGCAGCGGAGGTTTTTTCCTTGATAAATTTTAATATTCCTTTATTTGAACGAGAAGGTATTTTATTCCTAATTTCAGGTGTTGCTTCAATCCTTGTATCTGGAATATTAATTATTCTTGACGCTGGTGTTTTGATGATTTCTTCTGATCTTGGAGGATCTGTTTTTTCTTTAATGATGGGTTGTTTTGGAACTATGATTTTGTCAGACTTTTCCGCTGCTGAAGATTCGGGTATTATAAAATCATCAAACTCTTCATTCATGTCAAATTCTTGGATATTCTTCTGAATATCTAGGTTGTTATTTTCTTTCAATATTTCGGAATTAATCTCTTTTGGTTTTACATTATCGGGTTCATTGTAAGGTCGTAGATAACTGATATGCACGATGTCATTCCAGGTAATGTTGGGGTCTTTAATTTGAATACTCACTGGGTTCATTATCTTGATAATATCATACGGTCCCTTGTATTTCGCGGACCATTTTCTTCCGACATATGTTAATATATTGTGAGTTCTCAATAAGACTTTATCACCAACTGTATAGGAATGATCTTTCTTATTTACATTCTGTCTTGAAATACAGTGGGCCCCCTCACTACAGCCACAATCCGTTCCTGGGGCATGGCTGTACAGTGAACCAGCCTCACAGCGAATCTCTGTTCTCCATAGGGTCCCATTATGAACAAATTAATCCGTTCTTGAAAGACATTTTTTGGACCCAAATTAATATACAACATGGAATAATCTGCAGGCAATTAACACTAACTGATGTGTTTCATGCCAAGGGGTTACTTTATGGTGAAAATAAATCAGGTTGATATTCTACAGTGTATATTTCAATTAAAGGTTGATCTAAGTCCAATTTTCAATGATTAAGTTTGACTCATTGAGTTGGCTTTAGATTAATCTCTTGGTTGATATTTGTGAAGATTCGTCAAGATATTGGGTGGAAACAGGGGATTGATGGGTTACATTAACTTGATACGCGCCTGATTAATATGAATATCAGTTCGTCTTCAGTTAATTAACTAATCTCTCTTGAGTTCATCGGAGCGGCAAGAATTCTATACAAGGACTGGATTATGAGGATGGTATTTGGCTTTGAGGGATGTGGGGTTTCTCTTGTCTTGGAAGAAGTTAAACTCCACATCACTTAGCTTCCAAATATTCGAATTCATCGTGAAATTGTATGTTCGTCGATTTATATGTCAGTGTGTATTTGCGAATAAAAAAAATTTTTAATTTCCGTAATTTTTCTGTCTTTTAAAATTTCTATGAGTTTATAACCAATTGAACAAATCTTCCACGGATGGATATTCGGGTTCTCTTTGATTAATGGGTTGAACTGAGATGGGTTGTATATAATCTCCATAAGGTTTATGGAGTATAGTTATTTTATATTCACATTCTGTACATTTTACTATTAAACAAAACATTCTGCTTTGTCCTGAAACAGGACGGAACACATGGTCCAATGGACGACCGCAATGATGAGTGTTGTTTTCTACCCATCTTGCAATGTCTTTGTCATTTTCATCACCGTAAAACATTATTTCCTCTTTTTGTGTCTCTGTGGAAAAAACCTCATCGTTATTGTATATGATTTTCATCATAGGTTTCTTTACACACTTTAAAGGGGAAAAAACAGATAGGACATTGGAATATTATTAATTCTAGTCCAGGAAGAAATGAAAAACATTGTTTTTTCCAGAATAAAATTGGATAACCACAATGAGTGTATCCAGTCTCGATTTTTTCAATGATCTCTTTGATACCTTGGGTAACGTCACTGTTTTGCATATTGTTGTCTGGTAAAAACATTCTGTTTAAAAATACATAGAAATGTTATTTTATCACGATATTATTTATAACCTCCTTTGGTTGTATTTAGGATATGTTTTCTTTACCTTAATTTCATGATGACACAGCTGACAATGGAATTTCATCATGCTATATCCAGGCCAATTAAAACATCGATATTTACTTGTATATTTCACGTTCTTTCCACAATGCGTATTTGTGGATTCAATTGTTTTGATCACTTCATTTTCAGAATAGGTTCCGTCAAAGAAGTGCATCTTTGCTAAGAATAAACATAAGATTTAGTGATCCCATCGTTTAGAGGGTTTCCGATATTCTCCATGAACTATTTTTAATATTCGGAATTGAAAACCACAAATTACACATTTAAACATTAATATTATTTTCCCATATCCTTTCGAAATTTGCTTTATCTTAATGAATCGTACATTATTATTACAGTGTTTAATTTTCTTTTGAATTCTTAAAATTACTTTAGCATTGGAGGATAATCCATCATAAAAATACATCCTTTCAAAAAACGTACATTATTTACACTTATGTCTGTAAATCATTCAATGATACATTATAAGAATTTTTTAAGGTTCTCTTCCTTCACTTCCTATCGTCACTCTTGGTCCATTTCGAGGCGGAATATAAATTTCTTCATCATCGGTTACATCGGAATTATTAGGGGTACTATCAGTTGTAGCTGTATCACTGTCACTATCTACATCTGAATTAACAACATAACCATCATTATTAGCCCACTGTACTCGATTTAATCTACTATTTCCGTCAAAATATACATATTCTATTTGAGAACATGATAACGAAACGCATACTAATTTTAGCATTTGTTGATGTAATGGTAAATTCCACAAATCCTATTAACTTTTCCTTTTTTCCCTCTTTCTGAGTTAAAACAGCTCCTATTGCTATGCCCGAAGCATCTGTTGTTAAAATAAACTCTTTTGAAAAATCGGGGAATGACAGTACTGGTGCTGTCATTAAGCACTGTTTTAGTGTCTCAAATGATAGTTCTTGATCTTTTTTCCACTCAAACTTTTTATCCTTTTTTAGTAAGTCATACAATGGCCTTGCTTTATTTGCAAAGCTTTCTATGTGGCTTCGAAAATAACCTATCAATCCCAAAAAAGCTTGGACACCTTTTATATCTTTTGGAATTGGAAATTCTCTTACTGCTTGTAACTTACTTTCAGTTATTTTTATTCCTTTTTTACTAATCCAAAATCCTAAATATTCTATCTCTGTTTGAAAAAACTGACATTTGCTAAATTTTATTTTTAATCCAGATTCTTGGATTCTGTCAAAAATTTCCTCTAAATGATCCATGTGTTTTTCAGCAGTAGAAGAATATACGACAATGTCGTCAATGTATATGAAAGCATATTTTCCTAAACATCCATCTAAAATTAAATTCATCATTCGTTGAAAAATACTTGGTGAATTTTTCAAACCCATTGGTAGTCAGCAGTAGAAGAATATACGACAATGTCATCAATGTATATGAAAGCATATTTTCCTAAACATCCATCTAAAATTAAATTCATCATTCGTTGAAAAATACTTGGTGAGTTTTTCAAACCCATTGGTAGTCTTATGAATTCATAATGACCTGATGGCGTGGAAAACGCTGTTTTATGTCTTTCATTTGGATGTATCTGTAAATTATAAAATCCGTGAAGTAAATCTAAGGCAGTGAAATAAGTTGCTTTTCCTAATTCTTCAAAAATTTGGTGTATCCTTGGGAGTGGATGAGGGTCAGTTATTACGTGACTATTTAATTTTCGAAAATCTACTACCATTCTCCATCCTCCATCTTTTTTCTTTACCATTAATGTTGGGCTATTATATGGAGATGTTGAAGGTTGCACTATTCCTTGATCTTGTAACTCTTCTACGTAATCTTCTAATACTTTCCGCATTCCGTGTGGAATTGGATATTGTTTGGTGTATATTGGAAGATCTGTATCTAAAGGAATTGTGGGTTTGTAGATTTTACATAAGCCTAATTGATCGGTTTTTCTTGCTAGAATGTTTGAATATTTATGCAAACGTGTGGAATTGGATATTGTTTGGTGTATATTGGAAGATCTGTATCTAAAGGAATGGTGGGTTTGTAAATTTTACATAATCCTAATTGATCGGTTTTTCTTGCTAGAATGTTAGAGTATTTATGCAAGAGCTTTCTTATTTGCTTTTTCATAGAATCGGGACATTTTGAATTTTGTAGTCCATTTTCGATCATTGTTTCGATTGTTTCTTCTGCTTGAGTTTCTTTCCCATGCAGATGTTCTGTCTCTTTGTTTTTTGCTTTGGTTACTGTTGTTACTAGTGCATTGTCAGGAAGTAACTCAGCATCAGCTATTGTCATATTTGTTTCTAAACATATTTCTTGATTTCCTAGATTCAAGCAAATTGTATATATGTGTCCAAATTGATCTACTTTTGTGACAGTTCTTCCTATAATCAAATCTCCATCAATTATAGGATTTATTAGCAACGTTTTGTGTTTTAGCTTTTCGATTTTCTCTTGAGACATTTTTAATTTTAATATCTGTTGAGAATTTGCTGGAATTTTTTGTCTTTGTATCGGATATAAATTTATTTTAGGTTCTTCAGGAACTATGAAGTGATTACTGAAAGGAATTCTGGAATCGAATGGAATGTTAAAATCATTAATTTTTACTTTTCGATTTATATAGCATATCTGAAATTTCTGTTGACTAAACCAATTGTTTCCTAATATTCCGTCAAAAGCAGAATTCTGTATTTCCTTTACAATGTAAAATACATTGCTACCAACATACTGATCATTAAAATATAGTTGTTGGTTATTTATTCCATCTACTTCTAGACCACTTCCTTTCAAAGTATTCAAAATTATATTGCTGGGTAAAGTAATTTTTTGGTTAAACTTCGAGTCTAAGATGGATATTTCTGATCCTGTATCTATTAAGAAATTGTATTTTGGTCCTTTATTAGTCAAAGATAATTTTACAACCGGGAGCCGTACTTTGGACGCGGTCCCGGTCAGTACTCGTTTCCCGAATTAGAATATTCTTCTTCTGATTCATAATCAGTTTCTTCTTCGGAATATTCTGACGTTTCACTTTCAGAATCACTTTCACTTTCGGATTCACTTTCTTCGTTCAAATCTATTAGATTTTTTGTTTCTGAAGTTGAATCTTCTCCTGGGTTTTCTACAGTAGTTGTGTGTACTCTTTTTGATTTTCTAGGAAAACTTCTCTTTTTCCCTTTTCGTGTATTTTTACAAGTACATATTCCAACACAAGTACATGTCTTTGAAGGCTTTGGTCTTCTATTCGTTTTCATTTTTCTATTTTTCTTGCACATGCAATATTTTCTTGGCTTTGAACATCTAGAGCATTTCATACTTTTATTTCGGGAAGGAATTAGAGAGTACATGTCTTTGAAGGTTTTGGTCTTCTATTCATATTCATTTTTCTATTTTTCTTGCACATGCAATATTTTCTAGGTTTTGAACATCTAGAGCATTTCATGCTTTTATTTCGGGAAGGAATTAGAGGTTGAGTGTCTAATTTTGGTTGTCTGCACTCATTGCTCCAATGTCCAATTTTTCCGCAGTTAAAACATTTTCCTGTTTTATTCGAACTTTGGAAATTGGTTTTGTTCTCGAAATTTGTCTTTTTGGGAAAACCTTGTTTTCTATTTTTAAATGTTCTAGTTTTATCCAATGTCCAATTTTTCCGCAGTTAAAACATTTTCCTGTTTTATTCGAACTTTGGAAATTGGTTTTGTTCTCGAAATTTGTCTTTTTGGGAAAACCTGGTTTTCTATTTTTAAATGTTCTAGTTTTGATAATATTGCAGCAGAAAGATAATTTACCAGTAGATTCCAACATATCTTCTATCCCTATGGCAATTTCTACAGCAGCTTCAAAATTTATTGGTCGTGTAATTATGCGATTTGAAATATGTGGTTTTAATCCTTTTAGAAATCTATTCAGCATAAAATCTGACAATAGAGCTTCTGTTTGTTGAGCAGCTATTTCTTCTTGTAAGTAAGTGGGATTATCCACAACCACGGTTTGATTTATTCCAAATCTCATGACTTTGATTTCGGATGTTTGTTGAGAATTTAGACTCATGGCTGCCAATCTCATTCTTAGAACAAAATCTCTTACTCTTTCATTATCTTCTTGATAAATTCTATCTAACTGATCTAATCCTTTCGCAATTCCTTGTATTCCAAAATTTCTCTGTAATTCGGCAATTATATGTTGATAATTACTGAACATTAAACCTCTTTGCGCAACGATTGTATTAAATGCTTTTCCCGTTATCTTTTGCATTATTAAATTTTTAATTTCTTCATCGTTCATGGAACTGGCTGAGACTGTTGCTAAGAATTTTATGTGCCAATCGTTCCAGGATATGTCATTACAACTTCCAGAAAACATGGGTAATGAATTAATGAAATTGCAAGTATTTCCTTTGCTGTTGGATAAAATTCTTCCTTTTGATTTGTTATAAAATAACATCTCTTCTGCCGTGGGAAGTTCCAGGCTGGGTATATGATTTGGATTACATGGAATGCTGGTAAAAGTTTCATCTTGAGCTTTTGTCATAGATTGAATAACCAAATTGGATAATGCTCGATTTACTCTTTCCTGTTGTTGTTCTTCCATATTCAATTTTTCTTGAATAGTATCTCGTAAGGAATGCTAGTAAAAGTTTCATCTTGAGCTTTTGTCATAGATTGAATAACCAAATTGGATAATGCGCGATTTACTCTTTCCTGTTGTTGTTCTTCCATATTCAATTTTTCTTGAATAGTATCTCGTAGATTTGTATAATCTCGTAAATTATTTTCCAGATTCTGTCTTTCTTGTTGAATTGCTAACTTTCTGGCTGCGGTAGCTGTTACATCTTCAGCCATTAGCGTATCCATTACCTGTATAACTTGTTGTATTTTGGTGTTTAAACAAGCTACTTGTTCTTTATTTCCCCAATTTGAGAAAGATGTGGGTAAAATATCGGGCTTTGTTTGGCCACATGCTTCAACAGGGTTTGCTCTTGGTTGATTTGGATTTATCAACATTTGTGGAATCGGATTTATTCTGGTTCTATCAGGAATACAAATCTGACTCATTGATGGATCAATGCGGAAACTATAATTTTCATTAGGATTTATTTGGGTTGACTCTCCAGCAGGAGGTCTGACAGGCGGTCTTATGGGAGGTCTAACTGGAGGCCTTACAGGGGGTTCTATTGGGATTAAAATATTATTTCCAATATTTGCATTATTTGCATTATTCCCAATATTTCCATTGGCTCCAGCTCCGTCTTCATTATTTTCCATTTCGGACATAAAAAATTCTCTTAATCTTTGTTCTAAAGATTCTCTGAAACAGGCTATTGAGGATTCTACTGTATCTAATGGGGTGTTATGGGGAACTTGTAAATCTAAGTGTTCACAACAGTTGTTGGCTTCTATTTGACAATTGGTATCCTGATATCCTTCTTCAAAATAACTTTGGTCTGGTTCTGGTTCCGAATTATCTGTAGTATCTATCTTGATATCGTCAAATGAAAATGGATCTTCTAGAAAATTTAACGCGTCTGCGTATGGTGTTCGGAAGTCTCTATATCCAACTTCTAAAAATTCTGTTTCTAAGGTTTTTTCTTCAGGATTTCTTTTATTTAAAATGAAATGTGGAGAGTATTCGTAAGATACAATATTTTTCTTAGCTATGTTTGCGGACTTTTTAGCCTAAGGAAGTTATTTGGGGTTATAATGTGTGGATTCTTGATAAGTTCGTCTATAAGAAGATCTAACTGTGAGTCTAATTGATTTAATTTTTCAAATATACTTTGGTGTATTTTATTCAAGGATTGAATGTGCAAGTTCAATCCTACGATACTATTTTTATAATCTGCCAAATAATTTATTTCCTTACGAATATCTTGAATTCTTAGGAATGTGGTATATTCTAATAATCTCAATGATTCAATTTGAGGAAGTTGAGGAATTTGTGACATAAGTATGTTGTATCAGTGCAGAAATTCTAGTATCTTTCTTATTATCAATAAATCCGTTTATTATATTTATTCGGTTATCGTTGTAGGGTTGTAAAAAACTTCTTCTCTGTGTGAATTTTATATTTCCAGGAAGAATTACTAAAGTTGATTCAAGGGGAATTTCTGGCATTCAAATTATTTAGTCTTCTTTGATATTTGTTTAGAAGAGTATTTAATTCCTGAACAAATTCGTTAAAAGTAAAATCAGAGTGATCTATAGCTCTAATAGGTATAGATATTGTAGCAGTATAATGAAGAATTTCTCTAGGATTAATATTTTCTTTTTCAATCATTCAGTTTTTGTTTTTGGTGTTATCTTTCGATAACGGATTTTCTTTTTCAATGTTTTGGTCCCCCCTCTGTGATATGTGTGACAGAGTTTTTACTTTTAATTTTAGTATTTGAAATTACAGATTTTTTGTCTAAAAGAAATTTTACTATTACAACAAGCCTTGGCGTCGCATGTACAGCCGCAACTTGTTGAGTAGAAATCTCAGCGTCTCACGCGACTACGGCCAAGAAGTTTCTACTGTTTAAATCCTCTCAGTACCAGCGTCTCACGCGACTACGGCCAATACTGATAGGATGTCTAATTTTAATGTAAATGATTGAATATCCCCAACGAGCAGGGACTACCCAACCAAAGATATTCCAAAGTGCGACTACGGATGCAGCACAAAGGAATAGAAAGAATAACTCTGGATACCTTGCTGTATTCCGATTACGAGCGCAGCACCAGAGTCAAGAAGGATCCTTGAGAAGCCAACGGAGGCTTTCCAAAGATTTTAACTGAGTTCTTTTAACTCAATCTGTCTTCACACTCACTTCACTTCAATCACAGCTTTGGTATAAAATAAAATATATAATTTGGTGAGGCAATTTTAGCAGAGGAGAGATTACTTTGTAGAAAAAGTGCGACTACGGATGCAGCACAAAGGAATAGAAAGAATAACTCTGGATACCTTGCTGTATTCCGATTACGAGCGCAGCACCAGAGTCAAGAAGGATCCTTGAGAAGCCAACGGAGGCTTTCCAACGATTTTAACTGAGTTCTTTTAACTCAATCTGTCTTCACACTCACTTCACTTCAATCACAGCTTTGGTATAAAATAAAATATATAATTTTGTGAGGCAATTTTAGCAGAGGAGAGATTACTTTGTAGATATGTGTCTGTCCTTTTTCCAACCTTCTCAAATACGTCTATTTGAGTAAGAGCTTTTAAATGAATTTTACTTGGCCTTGTAAAACCACTTCCACTCTTCTTCTATTCTTACAGATTTTCCTTATCTGTTTTCTAATAGGTATGTGAGTCTATTCAGACTCTAGAATTTTTACCAGTTTAAAAATTCTCTTCCCTCTAGTTCTCTTTCACTTCTCTTTCAATACTAGCAGGGGCTTTTCCTTTCTCACTAGTTCGTCAACAAGTGGATAAAAGTTCTGAGATGAAGGCTAACTCAGCAACTTTTGCTATTTTTACTTCTCCAGTAGAAGTTATTTTTAGTTCTTAACCAATCCTCCCCCCTCAAAAGAGGAGTTCCGACTGCGCCAAATTTGTTATCCCTGGAAACGTAGTAAGTTACGTGCGTCTCCTTTTAATTAGGATGGGAAATGATTAAGATACTAAAAGTCTATTCCAGACGAAAATAGTCTTTATTCAATATAACACACAGTATTCACAATATTGACCACAAGACACAGGGATCTCTAAACCTAATAACACACAGTATTCACAATTTTGACCACAAGACACAGGGATCTCTAAACCTCTGAACTGTACTGTCTCCTGAGCTAAAATGCCTAAATGTCTTAATCCTGCCAGGGGTTTATATACCGCAGGATTTATTATAGAAGGGGAGTAGGTCAGGCGCGTGTGCAGGTATCATTTAATGATCGACACGCGTCGACAGGTATTGCGCAGTTCCGGAGGTTGCTATGCGCAGGGGTTTCTATGCGCGCGTCATCAGGGGGTCCGCGCGTCATCAAGGGTCAGCACACGTGTCTGTCAGATTTGTCTGTCAGTCCACGTGTTCTTGGGAAGGACAGGGAAGGGATGGAAGAATATTAATAAATGATATTTATTAATATATTATTTCTTCCCGGTGTTAGGAATAACACCGAATAGCAATATTCGCTTGATGGCGAATATTCTCGCAATAAATATCGGGGAATTGTTATACAATTTCCACCGATAACAATACTTTTTTAAATCAGTAGAATTAAAAGAGGCCAATTCCATTTTATATCTCCTGGAATATTGGGATCTTGCTTCGATTACTTGCGTTTCGTATTTAACAATGATGAACTTTCAAGAGGGGATGAACTTTCTGCCCAACAATTCCGAAGATGTCAGCTTTCGTTCAGTATTCAGTTTAATTACACGAGTTCCTTTACCTACTACTTAAGTGTCATATACCTTTTTCGGCTATATAATACTGTACATGTTACAAACTAGGGAATTCCAAACATTAAAATTCATTCAGAAAATTGTTTCAGAAACGATTTATTTCATAACCTTTCCGAATTGTCCATTGTTCGCGCACCAGAAAGATTTCTTTTCTGGAATCTTTGATGTTAAGAAGACGACCTTGAGAGTAAGTGATCAACTCATCAGAGTAGAACCTCATCATCATGAGGGAAAAAGCTGCCCATAAAACGGTGAAATGTCTTTCCAGAACTGTAAGAGTCATTCTCATGCCCATTTCCGAGTAAAATAAAGCATTGTAGATCTATATAGCTCTTTTCCACTTTGTGGAATGGTTGTAGTTTATGCGAAATGAACTTTCGACTCGGTAGTAGACACATGGAAGAGGCGTTCAAAATTCCATGAAAATTCCGAAAAAATATTTCAAAGATGGCGAAACTAACAGAAAGGAAAAGGCATTCTCTTTTGGAGGCTCCTAAAAACTAAATTCTTGAAAGTGTGTGTGAATTGCAAACTAAGGTATGTACATTACTTCTGCTGCACAAGTGTAAAATTATTCTTCTTTTCTGATTTGAATTTGTTTTCCGTTTAAATTCATAAAATTTCTCCTGCTTCAGTCCTTCACATGGGTCATCCTTGAAACATGGATTTAATCGTGGGGGTACAAATTTTCAATTGCTCACATTTGTCGACCGTATGTCATTTCCAACGTAATATGCGAGGTCAAATCTCGAACTGCTCAGTTTAGATCACACTTGCAATGTTGGAAACCGCAAGATAATATATATGCACACGATAGACTAAATAGAGCCTTCATTGTCCTGTACTATGTGCAAATGACAAGATGCCTTAGTCCAAATAATAAGAAATGCAGATAATCTAAAAATAGGAGGACGCACGTGATTTTGTTATTGAATTCAATTTGCATAACGCTCGTTTCTCTTCCTTTTAGTGTTCTGCATATTAAAAATAATTCAGAGATTGAAAAGCCGGCTGCATGAGAATAAAAAAAATCTGAAATTGAAGTATGTCATTTAATTGTGCGTATTATGCCCCTGTGTGGGCCCCGTGTCGTGATTTCCAATCGGGAAACTGTAAAAATTCTCCAATGAATTCATAATTTAATATCAGAGCAATATCGAATGGCGGTTATCATGCAGCGGAGGTTCTGCTGTAAGAAACCCTGCCGATCAGAATTCAAAATCCACACGCTGAATTGTTCAAACGCTTGGATTTAATAGGAGGTTATTTTTGTTGAGGACATTTAGAACAAAATAGATCAACATTTGAGAATGCCTTTGCACAAAAGCAACAACAGATTTAAACGAGCTCAAGACGCGTCCAAGTGTTTTAAGCCCAACTTCGTTCGTGCATGATTTCGTAAAATAAAGACAACATGAATGTGCATGCAAAAAAAAAAAACGTATTCCCAGCCCCGCGGGCCAGAATCCGTTTTTTGCACATGTTCTTCCGAGATAGCGGAAACCCGTCCCCAGGGGGGTTTGCGTATACAGGAAACGGGAAAGTTTGGCTGCTGCACCCAACAAAACCCCACAGTTCGGGCTCGTGTTCATTAACCCAATGCCTTGTGGCTCGCGGTGCATTTGCCCTTGTTGGCTGTGGGTGATGGGCGATCAAACCC
>CAJPEX010001674.1:0-31263 GCA_905338405.1 Notodromas monacha
CCTATCTCAGAATAGTCCGTATTCAAAAGCAAAGGCTGTGATTCGCTGCTCTGCTTTTGTCAGCGTCCCGAGAGAAGAAAAAAAAATTGAAAGGTTTTGTAAAAATTGCATCAATTGAACGGCCAAAAAAGAAATTCTGGTGTCAATAATTTTAAAAGGCCGTAATTTATCACCTGCCAAGATCCCTTTCCAGATTTTATTTCGTGGTCCCAGTCAGAGTTGCCAGTGGTTTGGTCCAAGCTGGAAATCATGGCTCTTTTCATATGTCGCCTCAAGACGAGTGGGACACACACGAGGGTCAGTAACAAAGTTTCCAGGGTTCAGCCGCCATTTTAGAAGTACGTTACAATACAGGTAGACTCTCTTTACAACGAATTTCTCTACAGCGGGTTTCTCTGTAATGTATAGCGATTTTTTTGTTCTACAAAGAATTTCACTCTACAACACATTTTTTTCAGGTCCTCTAATTTTTTTTTTTTTGTAGAGGGTCCACCTGTGTAGAAATATTCTACACGCATAAGTACCTCATTACACTTAAAGTTTATTTCATTCCCCACACTTCAGTATGATTTTAATTTGATTATAATGTTTTTTGCTATACACAGTTAATTTTAAGGCTCACAGGCTGGTTCCCTGAGTGTTGCCAACCTTTGAAAGGATAATTCTAGTTGTGTTAATACTGTAGTAATTTTACTTTAGATTTGCTTCCTTTTTGTCCAGGCGCGTCCCAAACCAAGCACACAAAGTCCCTAGGTGAAATAACTTGAAATGCACAGTCTTTTATGAGATTTGTGTTTTATTTCATAACATATACACTTCAAGTACTTCCTACAATAGGCTCAGCCCCTTTAACAGAGGGCTCTTTCACAACTAAAGATTGGAAGAGGTTTCAGGGCCTTTTATCAACTTTGGAAGATCCAGGCAGAGGTCATTGATATGGTGGGGCAGGAATTCCAATTGGGAAATTAGGGACAAGATAGAGAAGAAAAGGGAACCTTGGCAAAAATGTTACTTATTATTCTATTGGTGTATCATTGCCAAGGGCAATGGTGGTTTGATTTACAAGAGAAACCTTGTTTATGCTTCCAAAGCCATCCTGCATGAAGGAGCAGGTGCACAGAACCACAAGGGTTTGAGGAAGGTTCAAACATATTACCACAGCTGATAGCATATTTTAATTTAATGATAAAAAAATTTAGTAGATTAAAAAATTAATCTAAAAAACCACATTTTCAAAAAGCAAAAAATAACCTTAAACGTGGTGCGCATCTATTTCATTTGTATTTCACTTCTTCCCAACAATCTCCANAACATAACCTGACCTAACCTAACTTTACCTAACCGCCTCCCAAATCAGTTTCAACAGAAACCCAAAGAAAGCAGAAACTGATTTTTGGAGGTGGGTAGGTGAAATTAGGTTACGTCAGGTTAAATTGGTCAGAGGGAAGGTACAGCAATAACAGGAAATTAGGTACTGAGATAACAGGTATGTACCAAATTTGCTGTGTTCCAGTAGTGGTAAATTTTCTTTGTTTTCGCTTCTTATTTTTTTAATGGATGGAAAAGTTGGAATGCTTTCTTTGAGATTGATTCCGAATTTTTCAAAGGCTATTTTCATTGTTATATTCTGTTAAAATAAAGGGAATTAAGCCAGTTTTTTTTCGCCCTGTGTTGGTTTCTGGTTTGATATTTTTTTCGCCAGAAGTGCTAGATCAAAGTACGGAAAGTTTTGTACTAGCCCTTGTATGTATCATTGGGTCACGGGATCCTCGGGGAGAGAAAGAGTAAGGAGTAGGGATCCCCGGAACCCTGGTGCCCGCAAAATGGGGGGTGAACAAATGCGTATTTGGCATCGGCGTCGACAGTCGACGCCTGCCTGCCTCAAACGCGCGTCATCAACCCTTTTTTTTACATCACTGCTGCTCAGAAAAAAAAGAGGTGTTTGTGTCATATTTTGTTGCAAACTTGTTTTCTTCTTATTGACGCGTGCGACGCCCTCTCTTCATTATTTTAGGGGCGGAGGAAACGGCATATAGTAGCACTCAGTGCATTAATTGCTATTGTGTATTTGAAAAGTCTATCAAAGTTTATATATTGCAGAATATTTACATATTTAGAAAATTTATAGTGTGGAAAATTTGGTTTTCCGTTTCCAAGATGGCTGAAATCGGCAGTCCCTTGGAAAATTCAAAAATTGACGCGATACTTATACTGTATTGTATATCTCGAATGAATTTTTGAAAGGAATATTCGTCCTCAACCATTGCATTTATTTCCCTGTTAGAAATTATCCGGGCTTTTCTAATTCATCTTTCTCGATTTTGTCTTACTACGTGTTTTGCTTGAATTTGTGTGCAACTCATCCTTTTTTTCTGACCTTTTTGTTCATCTGAATGATTCATTTCACCTTCTCCTAGGTTTGGTTGCTCTTGTCATGATACCATGAAACCCACCGGAATCGGAAGTCCCAGACCATATCATTTTAAAATATGGTGCATCTGCTGATATTTCGTACAAAGATATTCAAACCTTGAAGAAATTTAAACATTTAAGATATTTAAGCTTCAAAGATATTTAAATTTTAAAAACATTTAGCCTTCAAAGATATTTAAACCTGAAGATACTTAAACTTAGAAGATACTTAAACTTAGAAGATATTTAAACTTGAAAGATATTTAAACTTGAAAGATATTTAAACTTGAAAGATATTTAAACTTGAAAGATATTTAAACTTGAAAGATATTTAAACTTGAAAGATATTTAAACTTGAAAGATATTTAAACTTGAAAGATATTTAAACTTGAAAGATATTTAAACTTGAAAGATATTTAAACTTGAAAGATATTTAAACTTGAAAGATATTTAAACTTGAAAGATATTTAAACTTAAAAGATATTTAAACTTAAAAGATATTTAAACTTAAAAGATATATATTTAAACTTTGAATATTTTTAAACTTTAAAGAATTTCTTTCCTTAAACATCAAAGATATTTGAAGTTGGTGTTGGGGGACAGATGTTGCCTCAATATAAGATAGTATATGATAATGAGCTAGGGACAGGGGCTGGAATTCCTGGGTTAAGGATAATGTGTATTTCACAACGAATCACAACTACTCCACAAACTCTTGCTTCTACTGGAATAATTCTCATATTTGAAATTCTTCTCTGCACTTGACTAGCTTAACATTTGATAATTATCCTCCATAAGATCCCTTCATAAGGTTTTTTAATCCCTTCATGAGGTTTTATAATCCATTCATTAGGTTTATCATTCGAATTCCGGGTAGAGGATGAAACTCTAGAAAATACAAAGAAAATTCATCAGTGATGGCGCGCTGGCCTAGCTGTTGGGGTATTTTTAACTGGTTTTTCATGCATTTAACTTTATTTTTTCCTCAATCCTCAATGAGGAAATGTCCTGGAGAAAATATTGTGAACCTACGGTTTTGTAGTATGAGGTCCTGCTCATACTACGAAAGAAAGATCATTTCCCTCCTCTGGAAAAACTCTGGTATGATGTGTGGATTACCTTCTCTGGAACAGGAAATGTAAAACATAATCCATAGAAATGCGGGTTGTTTTCTTCCCGGAAAACGTGGCTTTATTTTTCCATTGTGTTGAATGATGTTTGGGCTAGTGTCAAGGATCAGGATAGGTATGTGTGGATTACCTTCCTTCCGTCTTATTTTCTTTATTTCCTTGCGGATATCCCAAGTGACCAAAAAAAATGGTCAGGATTATTGACAGGAATATATTCGTTGTGAGTGATAGTCGAATTGTGTTGAAGAGAGAGAAAGACGAAGTGGAAATTGGGCTGTTTTCTTGCTTGATGTATGTGTATAAATATAAAAATCATTTATTTTAAAATAGGCCGCATATTCTTTCAAAAAATCGTGTGGCTTATGTTTTATGTATTTGGCCAATGTGTCTGTAGGAATGCGGCCAATACTTGAGATACAAGGGTTCTAACAAAAGTTCTGGGAGTAGCAAAGAAATGGCCTACAGTTGAGCTAAGAAAATAACGTTTGTTAGGGAAAACATATTCTTTGGCATACAAAAAAATATCCGCCCTGTTTCACAATTTTTTTAATGTTTTCATAATTCACCCCGGCAGAGTTTTGCTTTCCTCTCAAAAGAAGAGGCACCCTTTTTTTGTCGTAGCCCAGCTTTCCCCTCAGAATTTTTGAAATCAACTTGGCATTCTTTCTAAGGGCTGCCTCCAGGTCATCCAAGGTAATTCCGCTATTTTCATCAACAGCCGCCAAAGTGGCGGCCAATTTTTTTTTCTTTTGTGGTGTCTGTGACGGCGGTTTAAGAATCTTAAAACATATTGTACTAAAAATGTTCATGAATGCCTATAAATGCTTTTAAATCCGTGAAAAATATGTTGATCAAGTGAGAAAAGAATTGATGGAGTATGCAAATAAGTTTAAAGTCTTCCGACCTTCCCGTTGAAAGCAGACCAATCATCGAGTATTTCAATTGATCAATTCCGATGGAAAAAAAAACGTTTTACTTGTTTCAAATTTCGGTCGAGGAATAAAAAATCGAAGAAAAAATTTACACCAGGATGACCCTGGAAAGTTCATTGTCCGCCAGCCAAATGACCTTGTTTGTCTCTCCTATGTTCTCATCCAAGGGCACTCGAACGTATTCACTTCTTCTCTTCTTTTCTCTTGTGTTTTCCTTGTTTGTCAGCAAACAGTATTTGTCATTGATTAGACGTGAGTCCAGTATGAGGAAGACTTCTTCCTCACTGTGTGTCCCTTCTGATCCATGCTGATTCGGACGCTGAGCAAAACCTTTTTTTTTTTTGTGTGTGTCTTGGATTTTAGATTAAAAGTTACCTCAGGTTTTACTGTCACTATTTTTTTTTTGCGGGAAGCTTTTGATCAAATACTACAGAGTTCAGATACTGAACCTGGGAATGGTTGCATATAGATTGGCATAGCACATTGCAGTCATATTCATGGCTACAATATACAAACACTTTCTGTGAAACCCTCTTAAGCCTAATGTATTTCTGCTACGCTTAATTGCGCCTGGTGCGCTGGTAATTATATTCACTATCCCTTTGTCAACCAAATTTCCCAAGTGCATCCACATTCCGTCCCTTTTAAAGAAACAAAGTATGATGCGCCCTCCATCCAAATAGGTTTCTATGCGCGTTCTTTGGCCTTAGCCAACTGAGGCTATATATACAGGTGCATTTTATGTTGAGTTAAGTTGACCGCACCTGACTCTGACCGAGACACCTTGTTGACGCCGCTTTGCTCTGCAACTGTTTTATGTATCTTGCTGTGTGTGAATAAGAACAATAAACTACAATTGAAAATACTCTTGTGGAGTAACTTTTGCGTTCTCTTCAAAAGTTGCCGAAAACATTTCAAATCTCCAAACTTAAGTTCATAATCATAAGACTGAAAGTACAACAGTAATTGATCACTACAGTCATATTTTATTCCTGTCCTAATATTTTGGACAACAACATGACTTGGTGCATCACTTTGTTCAGGATGAGAAAGTGGGAAAAACGCGATTGCTTTGAGCATTGTCTGCTATTGAGAAGGAATTGAATAATTTTGATGACCAGAATATCTCAAGTTTTTTGTGCCTGTGTAATTTGTTGTGTTTTCTTGGCCCATTTTCAAACAGTTCATCCTAAAGTGTTGGAAGAAGAGAAGAAAACAAGCTTGAATTTAAATGTAAATGCGTAGAAAATTATCTTCATCTCTTGCGCTTGAACATTTTGTGAATTTGAGGGCTAATACAAAATTTTCAGAATTATTTTCAAATGTGACTATAATCTTGTAGAGCTGACTATCATGCTAAAAGGAATATTTAGGAAGATTTTAATGGTTTTCCTTGTCAATTATTGAGCAAGGAGTCAACAGAAATCAGATTTTAATTGAATACAGGCAATTATGAAATTATAATTGACTCTCTCTTTTTGTGTGTCTGTTTTTATACCATCACTATTTTTAAATAAACGAAAATTATACTTCATAAGTCATCACCTTTAGGGAGAGAAAATATGGGAAAATGGGTTCGATATGCAAGAACCCCGTGGGTTTGATGTGGGGCCCATCTATTCCGAGACGAGCCAATCTGAAAAGTTTCAGCATGACGCAAGCTGCATCATATTGAACCCCTGAGTTTCTTTTTCTCTCGTGAATATTCACCATCTATAGAATTATAAAAAAAGGAATAAAGTAATGGAAGGGGAGAATTAAAAATGCATATGACGTAAAAAAAAAATAAGGCAAAGCCGTCTGTGAATTTCATCTCCTGAAAGAGAGCCTCGCTTTTCCTGTCGAATGGGAAACAGTCCAGGGGTTCCCAGAAGAAATCGGCAAGTTTCTCTGTTTTCGATTGAACGTCGTTCGGAAAGAGCTTTCGAGTGTTTTCTTGTCTCAGTTTTTTTATTTTTGTTTTTTGAATAAATTTTTGGAGAAAGCGCCTTTTAATGCACATATTATCACGGACTTAAAATTTATACAAATGCTTTTTGTATCGGCATTTTCATGATCCTGTGCTCAATGTACTCAGCCTCTTTCTCAGCAGTTGGATTTCATTGGAATAAATGGAAATTTGGTCTTGGCGGTTTTTTTGTTGATATTGAATTGAGAGGCCGTAATTTCATTCCGCTGAGAAATGGGGTCTGAAGAAATTTAGTTTGTTTCTCGGAGAAAAATTCAGCTGGAAATGAAGAGACAAATGCTAGAACATTACTTCAGATATGTACAGTATATGTTTTCAATAAGTGGGTTTTTAGCTGTTTTTGAATTCAATGCCATTCTACTTTTTAAAAATTTCAAAACCTTTATTTCCAGAGAAATTTAAGTTACTTTTTTGTAAAGAAAAATTAAAAGGAAACAACCATGATTTACGAAAATCATGCGGTTTGAATGATATCGTCTTTGGTGTGGTTTGTGGTCAAGTGTTTCACCAGGTGTCGCCCTCTTCCGTCCAGGTCTCGTGCATATCTTTAGGCTGTGATTTAGCTTTGCTGAAAGAATGTTTAGGGGAAATTGACTGAATTCGCTCAGAAAGGAAAATTAGCATAAAAAGCGACGATTTCATGGTACCAAATGGCGATTTATTTCTTCCTGATGTGTCATTCTGCTGGAAGGTTTTTTTCTAAAATCTCGAATTTTCTGAGAAATGGGACTAACTTAGGGAAAAAAAGAAGCTGAAGGAAACAAGCCTTATTTACGAAAATCATGCGATTTCGATGATAGCGTCTTTGGGGTGGTTCATGGTCAAGTGTTTCACCAGGTGTCGCCCTCTTACGTCCAGGTCTCATGCATATCTTTAGGCTGTGATTTAGCTTTGCTGAAAGAAATGTTTAGGGGAAATTGACTGAATTCGCTCAAAAAGGAAAATTAGCGTGAAATGAGACGATTTCATGGTACTGAATGGCGGTTTATTTCTTCCTAATGTGACATTCTGCTGGAAGGTTTTTCTAAAGTCTCGATTTTCTGTGAAATGGGACTTACAATATTTAGAAAAAAAAGAAGTTGAAGAAAACAAGCATGATTTACGAAAATCGTGCGGTTTGATGTTTGAATGATAGCGGCTTTGGTGTGGTGCGTGGTCAAGTGTTTCACCAGGTGTCGCCCTCTTACGTCCAGGTCTCATGCATATCTTTAGGCTGTGATTTTGCTTTGCTAAAAGAATGTTTAGTGGAAATTGACTGAATTCGCTCAGAAATGAAAATTAGCGTGAAATGCGACGTTTTCATGGTACCGATTGACAATTTATTCCTTCGTAATGTGTCAATTTTTTCTAAAGGTTTTTTTCTAAAATCTCAAATTTCTTGAGAAATCGGACTTAATTAGAGAAAAAAAACAGAAATTGAAGGAAGCAACCATGATTTACGAAAATCATGAGGTTTCAATGATATCGTCTTTGTTGTGGTTCGTGGTCAAGTGTTTCACCAGGTGTCGCCCTCTTCCGCCCAGGTCTCGTGCATATCTCAGGCTGTGATTTTGCTTTGCTGAGAAAATGTGTAGGGTGATATTAACCTAGTATCGCTTGGAGATTAAAAAAAGAAATCATAGTGCGAGAAAGAGTAAACTTCGGGACATTGCTTGAAAAATATCAATGGTGTTGAGCAAGTGGAGCGATATGTGCCCGTCATGCTGGGCACTGGTGCTGGGCCGTCGCTCTGCCAAGCGCCGCCTGGTGCGCTTCAGTTCCGTCATTGAAGCCATTCCCTACTCTGACTACAGCCTCAAAATGTCCTCGAGCTTTGATCAGGTAACAATTTATATGCGTTCTTTTTTTCCTGTTTTGAATTGTATTCAACAGGTGGTATCTTGCAAATTGACGGTCAAATTTGCTGGGAGTTCAACTTGCAATTCAACCTCTACCCCAGTATTTGGGACAGATCTCACCACAATATAAGTTGATGTTGAGTGTTGAATATTGCAATAAAACACAACAATCAGTCTGGGACAGGAACCAGGAATTCCATGTAGGAATTTCCAAGTTAACAGTATGAATATAATTTACTGTATTTCACAAAGAGAAATTGATAAATGACTCAGCAAACTCTTTTTGCAGCTAGGATAAGTTGGTTAACAAATAACTCAAATCAACTACTGATAATGATCTGATCTAGATGAGCTGCTAATATACTCTGAAATATATTTAAACTTCATTGGTTTCTGCAGAATACCTCCCTAAAAATTTGACTGTCACGCAATACAACACTCAAATTTGTAGGGATGTTGACTTGCAATTCAACCTCTACCCTGGTATTAGGGAACAGATGTCACCACAATATAAGTTGGTGTTGAGTATTGCAATAAAACACAACAATCAGTCCAGGACAGGACTGGGAATTTGTTGCAGGAATTCCTACGTTAACAGGATAAATATATTTCACAAAGATAAATTTATAGAACACTCAGCAAACTCTTCTGGCAGCTGGGGTAAGTTGGTTAACAAATAACTGATATCAACTACTGATACTGATCTGATCTTGATGAGCTGTTTATTTACTCAGAAATATATTTAACCTTCATTGGTTTCTGCAGAAAACCTCCCTACAAATTTGACTGTCACGCAATACAACAGTCAAATTTGTAGGGATGTTGGCTTGCAATTCAACCTCTACCCTGCTATTAGGGAACAGATGTCACCACAATATAAGTTGGTGTTGAGTATTGCAATAAAACACAACAATCAGTCCTGGACAGGACTGGGACTTTGTTGCAGGAATTCCTACGTTAACAGGATAAATATATTTCACAAAGATAAATTTATAGAACACTCAGCAAACTCTTCTGGCCACTGGGATAAGTTGGTTAACAATTAAATTACTGAAATCAGCTACTGATACTGATCTGATCTAGATGAGCTGCTTATATACTCAGAAATATATTTATCCTTCATTGGTTTCTACATAAAACATATTTAATGAGTCAGGAATTCTAGAGTCAAAAATGCTGTGGTGCCAGGAGCTTGGTGTCAATTTTGAGGAGGGGGAATGATTTATATATCTAGGAATTTTATATTATATAAATTAATAATGTGCGGTTTGCTTGCCCAACACCCGGAATTTAACCTACTTAAATTCCTACCTAGAGAAGGGAATTCGAATGCTATTGAAGCCTGTACAGGTTTTATGGGATTTAATTAGGTAATTAATTAACTTATTATTGTCAATGGAAGAGAGTGACAAATCCCCAACAATATCCGATACAGTATATTTTTTTTGTTGAAGTTAGTTCTCCTGGCAACAATACTAATTGCTCTGAATATTCTGTGGAGGAAGAGGGAAGATATATCTTGAGGAATCGNGAGAGTGACAAATCCCCAACAATATCCGATACAGTATATTTTTTTTGTTGAAGTTAGTTCTCCTGGCAACAATACTAATTGCTCTGAATATTCTGTGGAGGAAGAGGGAAGATATATCTTGAGGAATTGCTCTCTTGGGAGCGATAGTAAATGATTCAACGCACAAAATGGGTTCGTTGCTGGTCCCTTAGCTGCTCTCCTTAGAAAGGGTAGCATTAATTTTGGTAACCGTGATCTAGCAAAAGAGAGGGTGTTATATGCATATATATTTATATTTACCGAGAATATTACGGGAAAATAATCGTTGCTGGTCCCTTAGCTGCTCTCCTTAGAAAGGGTAGCATTAATTTTGGTAACCGTGATCTAGCAAAAGAGAGGGTGTTATATGCATATATATTTATATTTACCGAGAATATTACGGGAAAATACTTCCAAGATGTCTCATCGTGGAAAGGGTAAAATGGCTGAAACTTTTGACGTCTCCTCGGGAGCTATATGGAGATTTATTGTTTTTTTTTGGCAAACTTTTGTCGCTTAATCTCGATTTCAACCTAATCTTTCGAATTTTATTTTCGCATATGAAGTCAGTGTTTTTGAAATCTTGATTTTGCCGTTTATTTATAGAGACATATCTCTAAAAAATGTGTCTGAATCTCAACTTGATTTAATTTGATAAGCGAAAAAAATAACCTTTCGAGTTTATATCGTTGTTTTACGCATTTTCAATATTTCAATAATAGTTGTTCGTGACTTTTCATGCAAGTCGGCATTTTCCAACTCTTGATTTTAGATACACCTTCTGGAATTGTCCGAATCTCTAGCGTGTCTCTTTTTTTTTATCAAACAGAATTCTTTTGAATGTATAATCGACTTTTTGCGCATTTGGGATCTTTTCTGTATCTTATTTGTTTGTGACTTTTTAGGTTATCAGCATTTTTTCAAATATTGATCAGTGTTCAATACAGTAAAATTTATTTATAAACTCTTTTTGTGTTTTGAAAGTTTAAATATATTTTTATTTATTTGTCGCCATGCGTTTCTTCAAATTTCTACGTATTTGGAATCATTTAATACTTCAACATGCAATTTTCAGTCTAAAGTCTCAGCGTTGATCAATAAATACATTTTTAGAAAATTCTGTATTTATCCTTCAACCCTGTGTATTTTTTTATTGGAGACCTCTTTTATTTTTCTGAGAAATAATTTTGCGAAGGGAAAATATAGAGACGAAAGATTTGGTCCATCAGAAAAAGGAACAAAAGGGGATTAATGCCTGCTAAGGGAGAAGTCTGATATTCCCTGGGGCTTCTATGTTTCTCCTACAACATTGAAACATGAGCCAGATGGTGTGCAATTTATTCTGGAATGTCTCGGGCCGTGCCAAAATATTTGCCGATTTTATTCCGAGTCCCTGGGCTCCTCAGATTTGCTTTAAAGTGCAGCGCGAATTCGCGGGGAAAAAAGAAATGTGTCTTTCCAAGCCTATTTTCTAGTGACGTTTTCCGAAATCCGAGTTAATGTCGTTATATTTTATTCAATTTTTTCCGCGTTTGTTCTGGAACTTTCGGAGGACCCCGTTTGTTCTGTTATGCTTGAAGAAACCTCATCTATGTCTTGTTCCCTGGAGTTATCAAGATATTCGTTTCCCTGGAAGTAGTGTTTTTCTTTATGGAACATTAGGAAGAGAATCTGATGGCTTATCCCATTACATTGTGCCAGCCGGCTTTTTTTCAGCAATGTTTTATCACTATTATTTTTGTACAGTAAAGTTGAATAAAAAAAAGGACCGAGAGGTGAGGAATTTTCTGCGCATTACTCGTGAGTTAAAAGTGTTTCACTTGGGTCTTCATTGCTGTTAAAAATCAGATTTGGCCCGTTTATTGGTCAGATATGCAGTACAGTACCTTATAAGGCAAGTTTGTTTCAATTTCAATTGAAAATATCGAAAATACTGTACCTGAGTGTTTTATTTCTACGATAGTATTGAACATTGAAAATTATAAAGATCGCGTTTGCTGAGGGCCGCGTTATTCTTTTAAATTGCATGTGCTTCAGAAAATTTATAAAAAAAATTGATTTCCTCGTGAACCATCACAAGGTTTTGAAAGTTTCGAGTTATCCATGTTTTTCGAAATAAATACCTTTTTATCAAATTCCACGATCTCCAACCAATCAGAACCTTCTAACGTTAGGAAATAACACGAAAAATGTGGTACGTTTCAATATAAAAAAATGTATATTTATGTAAGCCCTGCAAAAATGTGGTTAATAATTTATTTTTCGCTGCTCTTTGTCATTAAATTCTGTCGTCATGTTGAGGTGTTGTATTTTACTTCCTTGAATATTTTTAAGTTGGAGAATGATTGAAAAGCTCAATATTTTTTTAGAACCCCCAACACTTTTCCTCCAATCCTTGACTGAAGGACTGAAATTTATGAAAAATTTAATTTTCTTCGTTAATCATCACAAGGTCTCGAAAGTTTCGGGTTATACCCATGTTTTTCGAAATAAATACCTTTTTATCAAATTCAACGATCTCCAATCAATCAGAGCCTTCTAACGTTGGGTGATATAACGAAAAATGTGGAATGTTTCAATATAAGAATGTCTATTTATGTAAGACCGGTAAAAATGTGGTTAATAATTTATTACTTTTTCATAAAATTCTGCCGTCATGCTGAGGTTTTATATTTTACTTCCTTGAATTTTTTTGAGGATTTCCTGAGTTGAAGAATGACTGAAAAGCTCAATATTTTTTTTTAGAATCCAACAGATTTCCCAACACTTTTCTTCCAATCCTCGGCTGAAGGACTGCTTGCTGTTTTCATTCTTTGTCAATCCGTCATCACCTAGCATCTAAAAATAACCGACCTTCATTTTCTGGTTATATTGAATTTAATTTGTTTTCTGTGCCAAATCGAAAGAAATGGTGTTGCTCATTTGAATATTGCGGAAGCACTGCGTTATCACCCAGCATCTAAAAATAACCGACCTTTATTTTCTGGTTATATTGAATTTAATTTGTATTCTGTGTCAAATCGAAAGACATGGTGTTGCTCATTTGAATATTGCGGAAGCGCTGAAAATGCATTTTTTATTTTTTTTCCTTGCTTATGCATCAGCTCACGAAGCCAATGGGGAAAAATGCCGGGAAGAGAAGCAGAGAGAATAGGAAACTTAATTATGGATCTCCTCGTCGAGGATCTCTTCTTTTTTCTTGAGGGAAAAGAAAGGGGATCATTTGGGGGTGAAAATAGAATCCTGTCGATTATTCTGCGCAGGAGAGCAGAACTCTCACCTGGTCGTAAACTCTCCCCACACAGGTGAACACAGAATTATTGGAAATCTTTGAACTCTTGTAGGGGGTGGAAGTAAAAAGGGGAAATAAAGACCGCCTTGAAGAATGACGCAGTTGGGGCGTGGAAAATTGCCAGCAGCACAATTCGCACTTTAACACAATTTTTTTTTCTTCTTCTTGTGCACAGGGGGGGTTGCATTTTTTTTTTTCTTTCCGGGGTCCTTTTTTATTTTCGCTGGGTTTCCGTATATGCCACGTAGGCAGAAAACGGTTTCTCACCAAAACTTTTCCATCTGTGTTATTCCTTGCTGTGTACGTGTGTGTGTGTGTGTGTGTAGGGGGTCGGAATGAATGTTGGGCTCTGCTGGAGAAGCTGCTGCTGGGTGCTGCTGATTGCAGCCTTGCCAACGATGCGGTTTTTCCCCCATGACGTTTTTGTCCAAGAAGATTGTTTGGGGGGAAACCGAAAATCTGATTACCATATTTACTTGGGGAGCATTCACCCAGAAGGAAGATGAGCACTTCGATTTTTGTTTCTGGGATTTTCACAAAAATCTGTCATTGCATAAAACCACACCCCCTGGTTTTGTTAGCTGACAATCTGTTTTTTTTCATTTTGTTATCCATGGAAATTGACTGTCAGACTGTTTAAGTTTCCTGCTCTATATTAGAACTGTAAGTGTGCTGTACTATAAATCACCTGAGCATGAAACCCAAACAAGGTGGTTATTCATTCAAGGTACCACACGCGTTCTCTTTTATGGCAATTTGCAAAAAATAGCACAAACTCAATGGGAAATTTTCAAAAGACCCCTGAGTAAATTACATTGCATTCATTTGCAATTCTTTGATAATCAACAATATAAATATATAAAATTATTTTCTCGCGCTTGTGATTATCTGCTTTTTGTTTGAAAAACCTTCCTATCCTCTATAAGAAAGTTTTGTCTTTCAAAATTTTAAATTTTAAAAGATTGAATAATATTTGGTAACACTCTCACAGAGAAGAAAAATGGAATCTTTTGTTTTCTTTTCAGTTGTATTTCTATACTTTTTATGCGGTGTGTGTGTGCATTCATAAATGCAAAAGAGAGAAGGAAAGAAATCAAATGGGTTCACTGTTCAAGTTTTTAAAATTTTTAAATATGTTACAATATTTGGTAGCACTTTCACAGCAAAGAAAACTGGAATCTTCAGTTTTTCCCCAGTTGTAATTCTCTACTTCTTATGTGGTGAGTGTGTGTATGTGTTTATAGGAATGCAGAAAACAGACTGCTGGGAAGGAATTAAATGGACCAACTTTTTAAAATTTTGAAATACTTTATTTTGCACTATTTGGTAACACTCTTGCAGAGAAGAAGAAAAAATTGAATCTTCCATTTGTAATTCTGTACTTATTTGGTGTGGGTGTGTTTAGGAAATGCAGAAGAGAGAAAGGGAAGGAATCAAATGGGCCCACTTTTTAAATTTTTGAAATATGTTGCAGTATTTGGTAACACTTCCAGAGAGAAGAATAAAAAAAGAAATCTTCCATTTTCTCAGTTGTAATTCTCTACTTTTTATTTGGGTGTGTTTAGGAAATGCACAAGAGAGAAAGGGAATGAATTAAATGGGTCCACTTTTCAACTTTTTAAATTTTTGAAATATGTTGCATTATTTGGTAACACTTCCACAGAGAAGAAGAAAAAAATGGAATCGACCTTTTTCTTTCCAGTTGTAATTTTCTACTTTTAATGTTCTGTGGGTGTGTTTAGGAAATGCAGAAGAGAGAAAGGGAAGGAATCAAATGGGCCCACTTTTCAACTTATCAAGTTTTTCAAATATGTTGCAGTATTTGGTAACACTTCCACAGAGAAGAAAAAGAAAATATGGAATCGTCCTTTTTCTTTCCAGTTGTATTTCTCTACTTTTTATGTTCTGTGGGTGTGTTTAGGAAATGCAGAAGAGAGAAAGGGAAGGAATCAAATGTGCCCACTTTTCAACTTTTTAAATTTTTGAAATATGTTGCATTATTTGGTAACACTTCCACAGAGAAGAAGAAAAAAATGGAATCGTCCTTTTTCTTTCCAGTTGTAATTCTCTACTTTTTATGTGTTGTGGGTGTGTTTAGGAAATGCAGAAGAGAGAAAGGGAAGGAATCAAATGGGCCCACATTTTACCCCCTGCTTTTTTTCTCCATGGTACGCTGTTGAGACGATGACCTGATACGGATGAAGCATTATGTGATGGATGAAGCGATAATGGAGTCTTTGAGTGTGCACCAGGGGGTTTGTGTGATGGCTTCCTTGTGCCTGGGTTGCTGCCTTGGGATGCACATGTAATGGCTGGCCATATATACATATATACGAGTATATATATATATATACACATTTATATACTCGTATGAAGCAGAGGGGGTGGATTAGGTTGGGAATGGTGCATTTTCATTTATTTCTATCTCGTTTCTGTGTTTCCGGGTATTTTACCTACTCTTGCTCCCTTTATAAGTGCATTGATGTGTTTGCGGCAGTTTTATCTTATCCGTTGGAAGGCTGATGAGACGAGCTGCGTAGTATCAGTGTTCCCGAAACCCGTGGTCCGCGGACCGGCGCCGGTCCGGGGAAATTTTTCGCCGGTCCGCGGGAAATTTACTCAAGCATAATAAAGTTTATCAAAACTATCAATGAAGGACATTTACAGTATCTTTATCTGAAATGTTTGCAAGACAATGGCAGTTGAAATTACCTCATGAAAAATAAAAGTTGAATTTTCTCTTAATAACACTTCAGAAATGATTTCACCCGATGAGATGAATTATTATAATTTTATCTTTCTGAGACATTTTTGTTCAAGTCCACTTTTCTTGTTAGGCGAGCATAGAAATAATGATGTAATGTCCTTGATGTCTTCCAGAGTTTCATCTACCATTTAAGATTGAATGACAAACCTTATGAAGGGTTTATAAAGCATTGTGAAAGTTGAATATTAATTGCTGAGCCAGTAAATTGCAGAGTAGTATATTATCATCAGATTATCCTGTCATTCAGGTGAAGCAAGAGTTTGCTGAGTAGTTGATTATTCCTCTGAAATATATCCTCATTCTTAACCCAGGAATTCCAAGAAGGAATTCTGGCCCCTGTCCTGGGCTCATTAAAGTATTTCATTTACACACATAATCTTTTGATCCAGCTTAATACTAACTTATATTGAGGTGACATCTGCCCCCAATATAAATTGGTAGCTGACATCTGTCCCCAATATTTCTAATTTTTTGAAGACATTCCACTATACCTCCTTCATTGGTTCTCAACTAGATGTTTTAGCAAAAAAAAGGAGAAAATTTTTCAATACCTGCCATGAAGTACTGTATTTCAGGCAAAACTTTTTTGAGTGCGCAAAAATTTCACAAAACTTTGCTGGTCCGCAGAACATTTTTTTTTGAAAATTTGCCAGTCTGCGAAAAATTTTATGTAAATTTGCCGTTCCAAGGACCCAAAAAAACTAGGGGAACACTGGCTTAGAGGATAACACAGACTTGTGAGCAGCGAATTTTAGAGAAGAAAGTTTGTTTGAATTTTAATCAAGTTCAAGTGAACTCGTTCTGTAAGTAAATTCAATGGTGCAGATGAAAAAGTGTATGATGTAGAGATAATTTCGTTGTGAAGAACCCTTAGAACATGGGGAAAGAACCCTTTGGGATTGAAAAAAAATTTATACCGTAAAAAACATTTGTAAAGAGGATCATTGCGGAGAGATTGAATTTTATTCAAGTCGTCCGCGGAAAACTATTTTGTCTATTCCAGAAGAACTGGTCTTCCGATAAAATAAATTTGACAAAAGGCGATGGTTCAAAAGTTTTCAAGAACATTTCAAAGAAAATATACCCGTTGCGAAATTAAGTTTGTCGATAAATTATTTGCGACGTAGTGATATATTGTATGCGATATTTTTAAAGACCATGTCTTCATCATTTTCACAGGATTCGGGGTTACTTGAAAAAATGCAGTTCTGTTAGTTTATTGTGTATGTAGATTTTATAAAGTTCATGCAACTTGTGACGATGGAAAATACTTTCGTGAATCGAAATCCTATTTTAAAATCAAACGTGTTTTCTAAAATCACAAGAAAAGGAAATCCGATGAAATCTTCGCATGTTTTCTAGAAATTGTTTTCGAATGTATTTTTTGTAGAAAAATAAAACATATAGATGCTAAAAATTACGTTCAAGTGATAAACTAAAACTTTTCCTGTACTGGCTGGAAAATTCATCTAGGTCATATTTGTATAGATAACTTGGACCTTCCCAAGTAAAAAAACATCCTCTTTTTGAATTTTTCAAAGTCCCTTTTTGAATTCCTTTGGAAAACAGTGCATTAAAAACCTCCCAAACTCAAAGGTGTTCTTCCTCAAAGCTATAAAATTAAAATTTTCTTCAGGCATTTTTTTCCATTTGTGAAAGAAGAAAAGAATTAAAATGTAACTGGACGCTTTTGTTCTGAAATTGAAAGAATAATTGGGTAAATAAACCCTTGGTTCCAAGTGCAGCATCCTGTCAACTTCTTTACAAGTCAGCTTTGGATTAAGAAAAAACCAATCATTTGAAATTCTTTTAGTATTTTTATAGCAGATATGGTAGTTTTCCTTTCTCAAAATCCACGTTAGTCTAAAGTTTTTGTTGGTCCCTCGAAATTACACCTCAAAAGGTTCAACTGTAAGTTTTGTTCAAGATTTTGGAAGTACCTCTCAGTAGGTCTATCTTTTCTGTGAATTAACTCGAGTTAATTATGAAGGGTCTTGATGTGTCGTAATTTTTTTTTAATAGTGAAGAGACATACTTTGCAGAAAAAATATGCGGATTGTCTGCATGACGAATTTGCGGTCCTAAAGTGACTGCAAATTTCTGCGTAACTCCGCAAAAATGAAATTTTAATTACAATGCTGTTTGAAACAGCATTTTCTCATCATCACCTGATTGAAAGAAGCATGTTCAGGATTATTGGTTTACTCAAAATTACTTCAGCATTCAATGCCAGAAAGAAAACATGATTCAGTCATGAATATTTTGCAAAGTATTGCAATATTGTGCAGGGTTTATTTTACCATTGATTGCAATGGTGTTTTTCTGCGCTTCCATATCTTCATTGCTTTCCGTGCCTAGAGGTACCAGTTGGATTCCAGGGAAATCCAATCTCACTCACTGATCAATATATACTGTAGTACAGAATGTGCCAGAATATTTGCTCATGGATTGCAGATGCAATATTTGTGTGATCTAGAGCAGTATTCCCCATGTTGGGAATTAAGCAAAACTGGCTTTTGATAGAATAAAACTCAAGGATGTGGTAAGGCTACAACTGGGTTGAATTTCACCCTATTTTGACCTTTGTATATTTCAATTGAACAGAATCATGCAGACACTTTGAATTTTTCAGGGTTTTTCAAACACCACACGTGAGAGTCAGAGTTGGAATGACAAAAATATGAAAGAGAAGGCATCAGGAAAACTATCCTTCAAGGATGCCATGGGTTGGCCAGAGATGGCCACAAAGATATAAGAACAGAGTCTCAGTGAAACCAACCTCAAAGGTCAGTTTGCACCACCTCAGGAATTCCAGGAAGAGCAGGGTTTCACCCCTTCCAGGAGTCTCAAAGGGGGGGGGGGGAAAACAAGTTTGTCTCAAAAATTTGCAACACCCCATCCTGTGGTCAGCAGAAAAATTTTAGCATGAAATTATACTGAATCCAGAAGAAAAACTGCATCACAAACAATACAATGAATGATAAATTTCAATTTTTCTAGTAGTAGAGCGTCCGCAGTGAAATCTTTTCAAATCTTTTCAGAACCACAGTATTTCAGATACCGCCTAGTTTAGTACCGTACTGCTGGTATAATACCAGCGGTACACAACCCCTTCAGGTATTTTTGGGGTGGTGTACCACTGGTATTATACCAGTGGTACATAACCCCTTTAAAATACCGCGGAGTTGTGTACCGCTGGTATAATACCAGTGGTACACAACCCCACAGTATTTTAGCAGCAATACACAACCCAGGTATAATACTGCAGGGTTGTGTACTGCACAGCGTATTTTCACTGTGATTGGCCATGGTATCATTACCGCGGCCAATCACAGCTTTGCAGAGCAGATCCGGGAGTCCCGATCCGCGCTGCGGTATTATAAAATACCGCACAGTGTATTTTTACTGTGATTGGCTGCAGTATCATTACCGCGGCCACTCACAGCTTTGCAGAGCGGATCCGGGAGTCCCAATCCATGCTGAGGTATTATAAAATATGGCACAGCATATTTTTACTGTGATTGGCTGTGGTATCATTACCATGTCCAATCACAGCTTTGCAGAGCAGATCCAGGAGTCCGGATCTGCGCTGCGGTACTATAAAATATGGCTCAGCGTATTTTTACTGTGATTGGCCGCGGTATCATTACCACGACCAATCACAGCTTTGCAGCGTGGATCCGGGAGTCCAGATCCACGCTGCGGTATTTTAAAATACCTAAGTTCTGTGATTGGTCCTGGAATATTACCACAGCATATTATCCTACAGAACTTTATAAAATCAAAAACACTGTGTCAATATTCACTGGCAACATTCAAATGATCAAGATTATTTAAAAATCGAAAGTTTTTTGTGTGTTGCTGAGAAAAAGGCACTGCTGATTTTGCCAAACCTGGAGGAAAACTGATTTGCAAAATGCCCTGCTGAAGCCTCAACTGCATCACAAACAATACAATGAATGATAAATTTCAATTTTTTAATCACGCTGGAACTCACATCTGGAAAATCTTGCCATAATAAATGAAATTTGGTCAAGTGTTCTCATTATTTTCATGACAGTACCGTACTGTATACAGTGAGACCCCCACATGCAGACACCTCAACCTGCAGACAATTTGACATAGGGACACTTATTTTCCCATAAAAAAGTTAATAAAAAAGGCCCAAAATGAGGACACTGACTCAGCATAGGGACATTTTGTGATAAAATACGTTTATGTAAAGTCCGGTTTAATGTACTTTCTCTATAAAGGTTGGGAAAAATTGATGTAAGAAAAGTTCTTGGGCATTTCTTTTGCCAATTTATCATCCATTTAGCTAATTTTAAAAATGTTCCTGCAGCATAGAGGGACTTCCTTCTCTTTTTCACTTGAATGTTATTTTTACAGAGAATACGCCAATATTTCTATGTGCTGTACAGGGGTATCAGTATTCAATTCCCCAAATGTCCATAATGTGTTGAAATATATTGATTAAATCAGTTTAAATTGGGAGACAATTTTTAATTTTCATGGAATTATGGTGAGTATTTTGTACATAAAACACCAATTAAACATTATATAATGTAAGTCTAAGGGAAAATGAGACTTGACTTTGGGACACTCTTGATGCACCAATTATGTCTGCATCTTGGGGTCTCACTGTGTATGCATCTTGGATTAAAGAATGAAGAGAAAATCTGCTTTCAATAAATGCAATAAATTTTAATGACCGCCAAGTAAATCCATATGAAATAAAAACTGTTTCAAAAAACATGATGAAGCATATTTATTTTTTTTCATTAGCGTCCCCCACAGGGCATACGTATGTGGTACACGAGTAAGACTTCCTTGCATTCGGGAATCCCCGGGACTTCCCTCAAAAGTGGCTTGTTAGAAGGAACACTGTTCCGTATTGATCGGTGATCATGATTGAAAAGGGAATAGGCTCGTTGGGACCCGAGGAGGAAGGCTTTCGGGGTGGAGGATTATCGCGGAAGAGAAGTGCATTTCCGGTCTTATTCCGGGAAAATGGCGAGGACGGTGTGGGGGATTTTTCGGCCTCATCGAGTGGCTGGCCTCGTGTGATACGGTGGACTATAACACGATGTTTGCTATTTGTCGAGGATTATAGTCTCCACGCGAGGAATCCGCTGGAAAATTGTCTGGAAACGTCTGGGAAGGAAGGATTGAAAAGCACTTATTCCCTCGGATACAGTGAATATTTGCATGTAAATATTTTTTTTTTGCATCGCCCGATTCACTCGGAATCGGCAAATATTTCTCTGCGCAGATGTCGGAAATGTTGAAGAATTTAAAATTCACGGTCATAGGATAAAATACGAGCATCTGTTTTAATTCTATTATTTGAATCATCAACTGAAACTTATGAAGAAAAGAAATTTTTAACGCCCAATTCACTCGAAATCGGCGCGTATTTTTCTGCGCAGAATAAAAGCCCTGATTTCGTGAATGTTGATGAATTTGAAATGTGTGGTCCTGGAACAGAATACAAGCATGAGTTTCAACAATTTCAATACAAGCATGAGTTTCAATTTTATTATTTGAATCATCAACTGAAACTTATGAAGAAAAAAAAATTTTAACGCCCAATTCACTCGAAATCGGCGCGTATTTTTCTGCGCAGAATAAAAGCCCTGATTTTGTGAATGTTGATGAATTTGAAATGTGTGGTCCTGGAACAAAATAAAAGCATGAGTTTCAATTTTATTATTAGAATCATCAACTGAAACTTATGAAAATGAGCGGTTGAAAAGCACTTCCCTCCTAGAATGAATATATATTTGTTCGTAAATATTTCGTTTAACGCTCGATTCACTCGAAATCGGCAAGTATTTTCCTGCACAGAATAAATGCCCTGATTTCGTGAATGTTAATTATGCAGTTGAAATCCATGGTCCTGGAATTAAATACAAACATAAGTTTCGGTTTTATAATTTGAATCATTTGAAACTTATGAAAATGAGCGAATGAAAATCACTTCCCTCATAGAATATGCAATTAAATACAGTATTAGCAAGTGAAAAAATTTTAACATTCGAAATTGGCAAGTATTTTTCTGAACAGAATAAAAGTCTGATTTCATAAATGTTAACGAATTTGAAATTCATGGTCCTAGAATAAAATGCAAACACGAGTTTATAATTGGAACTTATGAAAATGAGCGATTGAAAAGCACTTCCCTCACAGAAATGGAAATCAGCGATTAAAAATCACTCCCCTCGCACAATGTTTTTTTTTTCACGCTCGACTCACGGGGAATCTGCGAATACTTTTCTGCGCAGAACAAACGCCTGATGTTCTGAACGTGAATGAAGTTAAAATCGATGGTCCCGAAATGTAAGGAAAAATTATTATTCAGTTTCATAATTTGGGTCAATTGGAACGTATGAAAAGGATGGATTAAAAAGAGCTTCTTTTGCAGGATCGGCAGAATTTACGATGTCCAATTTGTGTATAAGCGATCAACTATGAATCGACGAACATTTATCTGCGCAGAAATAATGGCCTAACTTTTTTGTGACTGTCCATGAATTTAAAATTGATGAGCCCAAAATTAAATGCAAAGCAGTTTCAATTTGAGCATTTAGATCATTTGAAATGCGTGATAGGGATGGATTGAAAAGCACGTCCCCGGATAGAATACATGTACATCCCGTTTATATATTATCCATTCACTCGAAATCAAGAGTATTTTTCTGCGCATAATGAAGGCGTGATTGTGTGAATGCTGAGGAATTTACAACCAAAAGAAAAGGCGACATTGACGTTCAATCAAGTAACTCGAATCATCCGGGTTCCAGAATGTGTGGAAAAATAGATTGAGAATTACAAAATCCACATTATTGTGGATACATGATCATGGGACCTCGATCATGAGCAACGCGAGAAAGTGAGCTTATGTCGACGTTTCATTCTCTAGATGTCGCTAAATGTACCTAATGTCAACTCCCGGGGAGAGGGGGGGGGGTGGTTTCCCTATTTCGCTTTGAATGATGTTGGGATCGTCCCTCGATGATTCTTCCATTACTCACCTCAAAATCTCGATGTCTTTAATAAGAGTGAATAAAAAGAAGATTGTTTTGTTTTTACTAAAAGCCTCTTGAAGAAAGGTCGTCGCCCTGAATGCCGCCGTTCGTCGCCCACAGATATTAAGAGACCAGCAACGGCGGCCCACATGTCTCGCTCTCAGACGTCATATGAACGGTGTGGGGGATTTTTCGGCCTCATCGAGTGGCTGGCCTCGTGTGATACGGTGGACTATAACACGATGTTTGCTATTTGTCGAGGATTATAGTCTCCACGCGAGGAATCCGCTGGAAAATTGTCTGAAAACGTCTGGGAAGGAAGGATTGAAAAGCACTTATTCCCTCGGATACAGTGAATATTTGCATGTAAATATTTTTTTTTTGCATCGCCCGATTCACTCGGAATCGGCAAATATTTCTCTGCGCAGGTGTCGGAAATGTTGAAGAATTTAAAATTCATGGTCATAGGATAAAATACAAGCATCAGTTTTAATTCTATTATTTGAATCATCAACTTAAACTTATGAAGAAAAAAATTTTTTAACGCCCAATTCACTCGAAATCGGCGCGTATTTTTCTGCGCAGAATAAAAGCCCTGATTTCGTGAATGTTGATGATTATGAAATGTGTGGTCCTGGAACAAAATACAAGCATGAGTTTCAACAATTTCAATACAAGCATGAGTTTCAATTTTATTTGAATCATCAACTGAAACTTATGAAGAAAAGAAATTTTTAACGCCCACTTCACTCGAAATCGGCGCGTATTTTTCTGCGCAGAATAAAAGCCCTGATTTCGTGAATGTTGATGAATTTGAAATGTGCGGTCCTGGAACAAAATACAAGCATGAGTTTCAATTTTATTATTTGAATCATCAATTGAAACTTATGAAAATGAGCGGTTGAAAAGCACTTCCCTCCTAGAATAAATATATATTTGTTTGTAAATATTTCGTTTATCGCTCGATTCACTCGAAATCGGCAAGTATTTTTCTGCACAGAATAAATGCCCTGATTTCGTGAATGTTAATTATGCAGTTGAAATCCATGGTCCTGGAATTAAATACAAACATAAGTTTCGGTTTTATAATTTGAATCATTTGAAACTTATGAAAATGAGCGAATGAAAATCACTTCCCTCATAGAATATGCAATTAAATACAGTATTAGCAAGTGAAAAAATTTTAACATTCGAAATTGGCAAGTATTTCTCTGCACAAAATAAAAGTCTGATTTCATAAATGTTAACGAATTTAAAATTCATGGTCCTAGAATAAAATGCAAACACGAGTTTATAATTGGAACTTATGAAAATGAGCAATTGAAAAGCACTTCCCTCACAGAAATGGAAATCAGCGATAAAAAATCACTCCCCTCGTACAATGTTTTTTTTTTCACGCTCGATTCACGGGGAATCTGCGAATACTTTTCTGCGCAGAACAAACGTCTAATGTTGTGAACGTGAATGAAGTTAAAATCGATGGGCCCGAAATGTAAGGAAAAATTATTATTCAGTTTCATAATTTGGGTCAATTGGAACGTATGAAAAGGATGGATTAAAAAGAGCTTCTTTTGCAGGATCGGCAGTATTTACGATATCCAATTTGTGTATAAGCGATTAACTATGAATCGACGAACATTTATCTGAGCAGAAATAAGGGCCTACATTTTTTATGACTGTCCATGAATTTAAAATTGATGAGCCCAACATTAAATACAAAGCAGTTTCAATTTTAGTATTTAGATCATCTGAAATGCTTGATAGGGATGGATTTAAAAGCACGTCCCCCGATAGAAAACATTTACATCCCGTTTATATACAGTATTATCGATTCACTCGAAATCAAGAGTATTTTTCTGCGCATAATAAAAGCGTGATTTTGTGAATGCTAAGGAATTTACAACCGAAAGAAAAGGCGACATTGACATTCAATCAAGTAACTCGAATCATCCGGGTTCCAGAATGTGTGGAAAAATAGATGGAGAATTACAAAATCCACATTATTGTGGATACATGGGGCCTCGATCATGAGCAACGCGAGAAAGTGAGCTTATGTCGACGTTTCATTCTCTAGATGTCGCTAAATGTACCTGATGTCAACTCTTGGGGGAGGGGTTTCCTATAATATCGTTTTGAATGATGCCCGGATCGTCCCTCGATGATTCTTCCATTACTCACCTCAAAATTCTAATGTCTTTAACATCAGTAAATAAAGAAAATTAACAAAACAAAAATGATTTTCGGAGAACTTCTTTCCAGCAGCGGGACTTACGGCGGCAAGCAGCGGGTGTCTATAATTCTCTGGTCGTTGCCGCCGGGTGTACAGAGCGAGAGTCTGCAGTATACTACGGATTCTGAAACGTTACTTGCTTCACTAAATACACTTCACTTTACTCCTAAATTTTTCGAACTCCTTCCTGGAGTAGAGTTACACCATGAAGGAAAGATGGGTGGTGTCAATATATATTTCATTTTTTGTTTTCGTGATGGCGAGAGGGGCGAGGAATTTCAAAGATGCGGGAAGTATAAGGAGTATATTTTTCCTTTAGTTATTCTTGTTTTTTTATTTTGTTGCGGTGCGGGTCACTTAGGCAGTGGAGGATTTCCTGGGTTTAATTAGACGTCCCGGTTAGTACGCGCAGTGGTGAGAGATGAGAATAAGATTAGAGATGCCGGCATCGCGGGCAGTGTTGTCGAATCTCTTCTTCCTAAGCAAAAATCTCTTGCCTATAGCTTAGCTTGGCTCCTCAGTGAAGGGTTGATCAAATTTGTAAGAGCCTGAGGTAGAAGCTTGTTGGAACATTTATTCCTTTTGTAGAAAAAGTGGAAGGAAAAAGCACCATCAGAAGTAAGGCTGAAAGCATTCAGTATACAAAAGACCCTAGCTTGAAAGCACTTACAATAGTACAAAACATACCCGAGGAATGAAAATACATGACTAATTTTTCCCAAGTATGTTTTTTTTTTTCTCCTGTGTTCCTTGAACTTGAAAAAAAATTTTTCTGGTGTAATCAGTGCTTTATGGGCTCAGGATATTTATGTCTTCCTAATGGCACAGGCCAATGCCAATCATTTAAGTTATATATTTCCCCAGATGAGTTGTTGTTTTGGAAAATGAACTCCTTTATAATGTTTTAATCACACATGCCAATTCCTATTCTCCAGGGATACAGAAGAAAATTAAAATCTGAAAAAAATACAGAAACAGTATGTGGTGTGTGTAAAAGAATCAGGCATTGCATTTTCAAAGCATCATATGCACTGTTATTCTGACACACTAACTATTAATGCTAATTACTGTGTTAGGGTAATTAATTTACGTGTATTCTAGTCAGGTGCATCTTTAGTTTTCCATGATGAGAAAAGGGCGGCTTGGTGTTGGCTGAATTCATCAAGTTAAATACTGTATTTAAAAAAAACTGAAGAAGGAAGTATTGGTCACAAGTCTATACATATACTCTATAAATGATACCCTGGAGCACAAGTGAGAAATAGCGTGAAGCCTTGTAATTCTTTGGTAGCTGTACTTGAAGAGAAATAAGCACTAAATACTTTTTTCTTGTCAAACTTTTCAACAAAACAAAAAGAGCTGGCCTTGATTCACCTTTCTTTGCACTTATATTGTGATCAAACTTAAGCTTTAAACCTCACTGGTGCAAGTATAACAAATGGCAAGTAACTCCACATGCAGTGATTTGTTGCAGACAATAATGGTGGTAATCTGAATGCCTAGGTTTAGAAAAAGCCAAGTTACACCCGGAATCTGTGAAACTGAGCTTTTTCATGTTATTCATACACTTATTCTTTTGCGACCAAGCATACAAATTATGTATATTACAATACAGTAATAGTGTACTGAAGTGACGCCAGTGCGCAGGTACTAGTGTGGATGTACAGATACGTTTGGTTATGTGTGAGGGCAAAAGTAGTGGTCACAACACTGTCCCGGGAGGGTGTAGTGAGCTCACTCCAGCACCCCACAGCACAGGGTGGCCGTGAAGTCAGCGGATTTCGCATGCCAGGGGCTGAACGCCTTGCCCTCTGGCTGCCCAGAAAATGTTGGGGCAGGTCTCTGTGACTCCGCAGTTTTCTCAATGTTCAAACTGACTTAAATCATTTATGACTAATGGAATAAATAAAAAGTTTTGTCATAAAAATCTGCGTAGAAATTGTTTTTTTGTGAGACACGCGTTTTGATTGATGAAATTGGTNTCAAAGCATCATATGCACTGTTATTCTGACACACTAACTATTAATGCTAATTACTGTGTTAGGGTAATTAATTTACGTGTATTCTAGTCAGGTGCATCTTTAGTTTTCCATGATGAGAAAAGGGCGGCTTGGTGTTGGCTGAATTCATCAAGTTAAATACTGTATTTAAAAAAAACTGAAGAAGGAAGTATTGGTCACAAGTCTATACATATACTCTATAAATGATACCCTGGAGCACAAGTGAGAAATAGCGTGAAGCCTTGTAATTCTTTGGTAGCTGTACTTGAAGAGAAATAAGCACTAAATACTTTTTTCTTGTCAAACTTTTCAACAAAACAAAAAGAGCTGGCCTTGATTCACCTTTCTTTGCACTTATATTGTGATCAAACTTAAGCTTTAAACCTCACTGGTGCAAGTATAACAAATGGCAAGTAACTCCACATGCAGTGATTTGTTGCAGACAATAATGGTGGTAATCTGAATGCCTAGGTTTAGAAAAAGCCAAGTTACACCCGGAATCTGTGAAACTGAGCTTTTTCATGTTATTCATACACTTATTCTTTTGCGACCAAGCATACAAATTATGTATATTACAATACAGTAATAGTGTACTGAAGTGACGCCAGTGCGCAGGTACTAGTGTGGATGTACAGATACGTTTGGTTATGTGTGAGGGCAAAAGTAGTGGTCACAACACTGTCCCGGGAGGGTGTAGTGAGCTCACTCCAGCACCCCACAGCACAGGGTGGCCGTGAAGTCAGCGGATTTCGCATGCCAGGGGCTGAACGCCTTGCCCTCTGGCTGCCCAGAAAATGTTGGGGCAGGTCTCTGTGACTCCGCAGTTTTCTCAATGTTCAAACTGACTTAAATCATTTATGACTAATGGAATAAATAAAAAGTTTTGTCATAAAAATCTGCGTAGAAATTGTTTTTTTGTGAGACACGCGTTTTGATTGATGAAATTGGTTTCAAAAGGAATTGCAGGGAAATTACAAGAAATCAACTTTCATCCTTCTCCACCCGCTTTTTCCCATTCGGGTCCCTTTTATTCTTGGTTTCACAGCAATATCCATCACATATTCCCATATGATTCTAATCGGAAATACCCAATTAAGTGGGGTATCACCCAGAAAACAAAAGCACAATCTGTTACAGGGAAAAGTTCCCCAATTACATTTATTTTTCAGAAAACACTTTACATTTCCTCTCAAGAGATATTTTGGATACTAATGTTTGCTAACTTTATAAGTGTCATTAGTTATCCAAGACAGATAAGGTTCAATTACAAATTTTGTAAACTGGAACGTTTATTAGCAGAAAGGCCATTTTCTGACCAAGTACAGTACAGTATATTCAATTTCAAGCTTTTTATGAATGTTGTTCTGCAGGATTACGTTAGTTTGGATTAAGTCATGTTTGTTTGAGTTTTGTTTATATTGGTAAATTGTTACGCTTCCAGACATTGATGCAGTTGAATGAGGATATTTTTTTNAAGAGCTGGCCTTGATTCACCTTTCTTTGCACTTATATTGTGATCAAACTTAAGCTTTAAACCTTGCTGGTCCAAGTATAACAAATGGCAACTAACTCCACATGCAGACAATAACGGTGGTAATCTGAATGCCTAGGTTTAGAAAAAGCCAGGTTACACCCGGAATCTGTGAAACTGACCTTTTTTCATGTTATTCATACACTTATTATTTTGCGACCATGCATACAAATTATGTATATTACAGTACAGTAATAGTATACTGAAGTGGCGCCAGTGCGCAGGTACTAGTGTGGATGTACGTTTGGTTATGTGTGAGGGCAAAAGTAGTGGTCACAACACTGTCCCGGGAGGGTGTAGTGAGCTCACTCCAGCACCCCGCAGCACAGGGTGGCCGTGAAGTCAGCGGATTTCGCATGCCAGGGGCTGAACGCCTTGCCGTCTGGCTGCCCAGAAAATGTTGGGGCAGGTCTCTGTGACTCCGCGGTTTTCTCAATGTTCAAACTGACTTAATCATTTATGACTAATGGAATAAATAAAAAGTTTTGTCATAAAAATCTGCGTAGAAATCGTTTTTTTTGTGGGACACGCGTTTTGATTGATGAAATTAGTTTCAAAAGGAATTGCCGGGAAATTACAAGGAATCAACTTTCATCCATCTCCACCCTCTTTTTCCCATTCGGGTCCCTTTTATTCTTGGTTTCACAGCAATATCCATCACATATTCCCATATGATTCTAATCGGAAATACTCAATTCAGTGGGATATCACCCAGAAAACAAAAGCACAATCTGTTACAGGGAAAAGTTCCCAATTACATTTATTTTTCAGGAAACACTTTCCATGTCCTCTCAAGAGATATTTTGGATACTAATGTTTGCTAACTTTGTAAGTGTCATTAGTTATCCAAGACAGATAAGGTTCAATTACAAATTTTGTAAACTGGAACGTTTATTAGCAGAAAGGCCATTTTCTGACCAAGTACAGTACAGTATATTCAATTTCAAGCTTTTTATGAATGTTGTTCTGCAGGATTACGTTAGTTTGGATTAAGTCATGTTTGTTTGAGTTTTGTTTATATTGGTAAATTGTTACGCTTCCAGACATTGATGCAGTTGAATGAGGATGTTTTTTTCTTTCTTAAATTATCATATTCACTGAAGCACTATGCACCCTGTTGTAAGACCCGCACCATTGTTTTTGAGACAAAAAAATATGCCCAGTAAGTTACGCACCCAGTTGTCAGTGGCTCTGAAATATATTATTTCAGTAAATACGCTCCAAGATTTGAGATTTTGACCAATTGGAGTTGATTTGTACTGAATTTGTTTTGGTTTCATATTTTCATTTTCAACTTTTGGTTTTTACTTATTGCTTATTGCATATTTTATTCATTCTAGTCTTTGAAAAGGTAATTTATGTGAACTCAGCTGGTTAATTTTTTTTTTATGGGACACGCACCAAAAATTCAAGAAATTCATTTTCTGAAAGACTGTATACTCGAGTATGACGGGTATAGCCCCTTTAGAAATTTAATTTCAAAATTAGAGGGAAAAGGTGGGCTGGTTACTCTAGTGAATTTGATGATCTTGTTGGTGAAAATTGGATCACAGAACTTAGATTTATGGTTCCTTAGGTCGAGGAACGACTTGCTGTGGAATGAGGCACCCTGTGTGGCAGACGCTTGGCTTGCCGGGCGAGGGCCGGTTGTAAATGGTGGTGGGGGAGAGGGAGTGCCGGGCGGCACTAGAGAGAGAGGGAGAGAGAAAGAGAGGGAGGTGGGGTGGGCCGCTTCCTGCGAAGCAATCGCGATCGGCTGGCTGGCTTGCCTGTGACCAGTCTTTCACTAAGGTATGCCCCGTTCACTGAGAACTGGCGGCCAGTGTTGCCGGCTACCTAGTGCGCAAGTCGCGCTCGTGTGTTGTCCCTCCGGGTTCGCTTTCGGAAACCCGGCTTTCGAGAATCTCCGCCGATGACATGTTCAAGCTTTGGTTCCGATTGCGGCGTAATCGTATTCGAGGATCAATGAATGGTTGTTGGTGTCTTGATTTTGTTCCTGTTGGAAGTGAATTCGTTCTTGAGGGATAGCAGTTTCGATTTGAATTCTTTTTTGTGGATTTCGGGAGAAGGTCATTTCGAATTACCGGAATTTTGGAAGGACAGTACGTTCAAACTTGGATTCGTTTTGTTCAGTTCCGTGCCATCTATATTTGTTCAATCGTTTATCCTAGTTCAATACTTTATGGATTTCAACTTCTGAATATATTTAGAAGTTCCGTGTGAATTTACTCATGGTCGTGGGAATTCCGTTGTTGTGTCTGTGTTATGAATTTTTAAGCAGAAAAATGCCACGATTTTCGCATATCTCAGGCGGACTTGTGTTAAGATCGCGGATTATTTCCTGTGATATCAGACCTTCGTACCATCAATCCGTTAAGCTTTTTAAAATGTGCCTAGCTCGATTTTCAGCACATTTATTCAATTGACAATATTCTGCTGAGAAGTGAAAACAAAATGTATGGTCTTTTGGTGAGTGACTGGAACCAATCAAATCAATTACAATGTTATCTTGAGTGAAACGGCGTTTCAAATATCTAAATATATATGAACGGATTTGTTTCGGTACGTGGAATCAACTGTAATTT
>CAJPEX010001674.1:31498-44972 GCA_905338405.1 Notodromas monacha
ATACGTTTGGTTATGTGTGAGGGCAAAAGTAGTGGTCACAACACTGTCCCGGGAGGGTGTAGTGAGCTCACTCCAGCACCCCACAGCACAGGGTGGCCGTGAAGTCAGCGGATTTCGCATGCCAGGGGCTGAACGCCTTGCCCTCTGGCTGCCCAGAAAATGTTGGGGCAGGTCTCTGTGACTCCGCAGTTTTCTCAATGTTCAAACTGACTTAAATCATTTATGACTAATGGAATAAATAAAAAGTTTTGTCATAAAAATCTGCGTAGAAATTGTTTTTTTGTGAGACACGCGTTTTGATTGATGAAATTGGTTTCAAAAGGAATTGCAGGGAAATTACAAGAAATCAACTTTCATCCTTCTCCACCCGCTTTTTCCCATTCGGGTCCCTTTTATTCTTGGTTTCACAGCAATATCCATCACATATTCCCATATGATTCTAATCGGAAATACCCAATTAAGTGGGGTATCACCCAGAAAACAAAAGCACAATCTGTTACAGGGAAAAGTTCCCCAATTACATTTATTTTTCAGAAAACACTTTACATTTCCTCTCAAGAGATATTTTGGATACTAATGTTTGCTAACTTTATAAGTGTCATTAGTTATCCAAGACAGATAAGGTTCAATTACAAATTTTGTAAACTGGAACGTTTATTAGCAGAAAGGCCATTTTCTGACCAAGTACAGTACAGTATATTCAATTTCAAGCTTTTTATGAATGTTGTTCTGCAGGATTACGTTAGTTTGGATTAAGTCATGTTTGTTTGAGTTTTGTTTATATTGGTAAATTGTTACGCTTCCAGACATTGATGCAGTTGAATGAGGATATTTTTTTTCTTTCTTAAATTATCATATTCACTGAAGCACTATGCACCCTGTTGTAAGACCCGCACCATTGTTTTTGAGACAAAAAAATATGCCCAGTAAGTTACGCACCCAGTTGTCAGTGGCTCTGAAATATATTATTTCAGTAAATACGCTCCAATATTTGAGATTTTGAACAATTGGAGTTGATTTGTACTGAATTTGTTTTGGTTTCATATTTTCATTTTCAACTTTTGGTTTTTGCTTATTGCTTATTGCATATTTTATTCATTCTAGTCTTTGAAGAGGTAATTTATGTGAACTCAGCTGGTTAATTTTTTTTTATGGGACACGCACCAAAAATTTAAGAAATTCATTTTCTGAAAGACTGTATACTCGAGTATGACGGGTGTAGCCCCTTTAGAAATTTAATTTCAAAATTAGAGGGAAAAGGTGGGCAGGTGACTCTAGTGAATGTGATGATCTTGTTGGTGAAAATTGGATCACAGAACTTAGATTTATGGTTCCTTAGGTTGAGGAACGACTTGCTTTGGAATGAGGCACCCTGTGTGGCAGACGCCTGGCTTGCCGGGCGAGGGCCGGTTGTAAATGGTGGTGGGGAGAGGGAGTGCCGGGCGGCACAAGAGAGAGCCTCCCTCTCTCTTTCTCTCCCTCCACCCCACCCGGCGAAGGACGCTTCGTTAGCGCTAGCCGACCGACCGAACGGACACTGGTCAGAAAGTGATTCCATACGGGGCAAGTGACTCTTGACCGCCGGTGTGTTGCCGGCTACCTAGTGCGCAAGTCGTGCTCGTGTGAACAGGGAGGCCCAAGCGAAAGCCTTTGGGCCGAAAGCTCTTAGAGGCGGCTACTGTACAAGTTCGAAACCAAGGCTAACGCCGCATTAGCATAAGCTCCTAGTTACTTACCAACAACCACAGAACTGTTTGTTCCTGTTGGAAGTGAATTCGTTCTGGAGGGATAGCAGTTTCGATTTGAATTCTTTTTTGTGGATTTCGGGAGAAGGTCATTTCGAATTACCGGAATTTTGGAAGGACAGTACGTTCAAACTTGGATTCGTTTTGTTCAGTTCCGTGCTATCTATCTTTGTTCAATCGTTTATCCTAGTTCAATACTTTATGGATTTCAACTTCTGAATATATTTAGAAGTTCCGTGTGAATTTACTCATGGTCGTGAGAATTCCGTTGTTGCGTCTGTGTTATGAATTTTTAAGCAGAAAAATGCCACGATTTTCGCATATCCCAGGCGGACTTGTGTTAAGATCGCGGATCATTTCCTGTGATATCAGACCTTCGTACCATCAATCCGTTAAGCTTTTTAAAATGCGCCTAGCTCGATTTTCAGCACATTTATTTTTAACTGTTATAAGACGACTCTTCACTTTTGTTTTACATACCAGAAAACCACTCACTGACCTTGGTTAGTTTAGTTAATGTTACAATAGAACTCACTTTGCCGCAAAGTTTATAGATTTATATATACAACGGATTTGTTTCGGTACGTGGAATCAACTGTAATTTCAAATCGTGGATGCGTAAAGGTCTGACGTTTTAGGTTGATGATGAGTGTTACCAACCTCGGTTGCCTGGGATTCCAATCCTTCCATACCGAATAAGGCGACCACTTGACAACATCTCAGTTATTTTCTTTATTTATTAATTTATTTACTTTTAAGAAAGATGAGCAGACAACGAAAGAATAGACACGAAAATAGGACGCCTCTTCACGAACTCCCCCTCTTTCCTAGTTCACCAAACAATTACTACGAGGACATCGGTTGACGTGGCTCCATGGACTGAAAGATTCGTAATGAGATGCTGAAACCAGCCTTTTGAATCGCTTTCCTTGTTTGTGCCTTGAGAGTGTAACACGCAGTTCCTTGGTTTTTCATTTGTTTGTTTTTTTGTCAAGACAATTGTCTGAAGCGCCTGTGTTACAGATCAGGTAAAAGTTGTGCAGTACTTGTAGAAGCTGGTTAAACTCACCTTTCTGGATTAAACCAGGATTGTTTTTCTCCAGGGTGAGGATTTGCAGTTGTGTACCATGTTGTATATTCCAGGGTTTTTCAAGGAAAAGTTGTCTTGTCTAAAAAACAATACAATGTAGACAACTAGGGTTTTTAACTGAAGTTGTCTTAAATCAGCTCCTTACTAGTGTTTAACTTGGTAAATTAAGCACGTGAGTCGGAAAGAATTTAAAATAAGTGACGTTCAAATCACCAATTTGCTTTGGAAAAAAACTGAAATAATCAAATGAGACCTCCTTCCTCATGTTTGATTAACCTTGGAGTTTTTATCTTCTACTTGAGATAACAGGAAAGTACCAAAATGGTACCTGAATTACTGTAATTTGTGGCACAAATTCCCAGCAACATCACAGGTCTGATATGAGTATAACTTCGTCTCAAATAATTGTGTGTAACATATTACAGTGTACAGTATTTCAACGTCCCTCCAGTTCATACAGCCACACTTGCATGGTGTATAGATGTAAATTTTTTTATTTTTCTTAAAACGAAGTTTTGTTTTTAGGTCCGAAGGGCTGTAGTGTAACTTATTTCTACCCATATACAGTGTGTTCATCAAGATTAATTCGTCTCCGAATATGTGGTTGAGTTGGTTTTTGCTAGATTAGCTACAATATGATGCAATCATAAGTTTATAATTCTTGATGATCATATTTCAGTATTCTGGTGTTCAATTGCGTTAGTTTTTTACTGCAGTGAGGTTAGTCTTGTTGAATGGCCATTTTTTGATGGATAAGAGATGGACGAAAATTTTTGGAACGGAGGCAATTTATGAGAAAATATCTATTTCTAGTTCCATATGGTCGCTTTCATATTAATTTAAGTTGAAGATAATAAGTTTACTTGAGTTGAATCGTAGAAGCCGTGGTTCAGTAAAACTATCGGTGTCGGAAAAAATAGGTTTTCCTGGAAGAAATTATACCTGCATTAGCTTTAGCGAATGCCGCCTGTTGGATAATGTGAATAATTATTCAATTCTTGCGAATGATTGCGTCTTTTTTTTCGAGATTAGACGATCTGTTGCATAATCCCAAAGATCTGGGAAGTACCTGGAGTGTCTTTCTTGGGAAGGAGCACATGCTTGTGATCGTTGCTTCAGTGAGCTTGTATCTAACTGGGATACTCCATCGAGGCTATGGTTCATATCTGGATTCCCTTGAAACCTTTCATTAAATGTTGTGTTCGGAAATACTTTTTGATGGATTTTCTTCAAAGAATTGCGCGCTGTTCCAAGGAAGNGGGAAGGAGCACATGCTTGTGATCGTTGCTTCAGTGAGCTTGTATCTAACTGGGATACTCCATCGAGGCTATGGTTCATATCTGGATTCCCTTGAAACCTTTCATTAAATGTTGTGTTCGGAAATACTTTTTGATGGATTTTCTTCAAAGAATTGCGCGCTGTTCCAAGGAAGGGGAAAATTCTGAACGTCTCTCTGTACCCGCGACTGTGAAAGCAAGCGTCGAAGTATTTTTTCTGTTTCAAGTGTCTCAAGCTTTATTCTATTTTTCACAACAGTTTTTACGCGAACACGAGACACGCGTCAATTTTTAGAGTCATAATTTTTCAGCCGCTTGAAGCCTTAAACTGATAATTTTATGATTACATAAATTTATGATTACAAGTCTTATTCGGTGGATGTGAGACGAACTGTCCGAATTTTCTTGTCTAAAAAATCAGTTGTGCGGAATCGACCAAGAATTACATTGGTGAGCATCTTCTCGAAAAACTTATGTAAGTAATGTGACTGACGTGTTTTGGAACGATGGTTATCTTCGATTTGTTTTTCCGTCACATCAGATTTAGAAGCAATATTATGACGATGATTTTTCAAGTGCCGTACTTCGTATTCAGTGAAAATTTCGCGTTGAACATGCCCTTGATTGGTTGAAGTAAGTTTCGATGACGTTATGGGGCTTGAATAATATGCCTCGATTCGTGAATTACTGTAGTGTACTTGATTATGTAATATATTCTAAAACGCACCCGTGTCGAAATTAGAAGACAGGTGTATCATGTCCGCGGATATATGATGCCTTTTTTTGTTGACAATGATTACCCTAGTCATTTCAAACAATCTTCGTGAACATTTAATCGTGCGAAGTGAAGCTCGTGGCGAAAATGCGGTGAATAAGTGTGTGTGTGTGTGTTCGTGTTGTGGTTTGGAAGAGAAAGAAGGACTATTTACAGTGCAGAAATTGTGCCATGACGGGAAAAGTAGCCGATCAGGACCAACAGTCCCGTCATCGTCGAGGATGGCGATATCACAATCGGGAAGCTCTCGACAAGCTGTTAGGCAATGTGAATGGAGACACTATGGACTCGATGAATCGTCCTGCCAATGGCAGCTCTCATCAGCACCATCATCACCCCCACGATGTGCGTTTTATTTTGGAAAAAGAAGAAATTATTTTGGGATTTTAATTTTGACTGAGATGTGAAATTGGCTGGGTGATGCCTGTCAAACTTTCTGTACTGTACTCATCAATATTCCCTTCATTTGTGTTTTGGAAAATATGAGAAAGGGAACATTTTGAGATGTGTAAAATTCAAACCAGAAACATTTTGAGACATGTACCATTTGAGACAGAATCATTTTGAGTCACATATAATTTGAGAAGAAAAAATTGAGACATGCAGGCTGAGCCTGAATTTCATTCCTCCACCGTTCTTCATTGAAATTTGTAAATACTGTACTGTTTATATTCTTAAAATGTTTATTTAACTTTTAAAAATGATAATTCTCGATTTGACTAACATGTGATGGCTGGTTGGTAAATTTTTTCAATGTTGAATGAATGAAATCACTGTCAAATTTATCCGATTGCAGTGTTCATCAATATTCCCACCATTTGTATCGGAACAATTTGAGGCAGGAAAATTTTGATTATCCATAAAATTCAAAACGGAAACATTTTGAGGCAGAAACATTTTGAGACATATAGAATTTGAGGCAGAAAAATTTTGAGACCAATTTCATTTTCCGTTTCGAGACAGAAGATACCCAGATTATTTAATTCTGAGATGACTGTAGGGCCAACACTTTTGAACCTTTACTTTCTAATTAACGGTGATTTCTGTGTTAAATTTTACCTCGACATTCGTAAGTTTATGATGCCACTTTCTTACGCTCAGGTCGAGCCTAAATTTTATTCATCCTCGGTTCTAAGTAGTAAATTTGTAAATATATTTATATTTTTTATTTATCTTTTAAAAATGACGCCGCTCTCACGTTGAAAAATTTGAGAAGTGGGGTGAAACATAAAATTGCCGTCTAAGGTTGGTTATTGATTTTTGGGTGTTGGCTATTTTTGGGCTCTTCAAATAATTGGCTTTTTGTGTCTGTCAATTTTGAGATTGAGACGACGCATGCAAAATTTCAAAGTGGGGGAAGGAATATATAAAATTACCGACTTTTCGTAGCCTAAACGAACTCGAGCGTTAAAGGAGAAAGTGCCACTTCATGAACCACAGTACGGAGCAACTTAAAACTTACGGCACTTAGTGATTAAAAAAAGGACCTTTAGTCCCTGTACCTTGTCTCCTTTGAAAGTACGTCCGTGTGATCCGCTGTAACGATCAGTGTCTTCTCCGATAAATACTGAACAGTACTTCTTTTTTTTTAAATAAATCACTAATTTTTTTCCTGGAAATCAGGGACATGGAACAGAGCTTTGAAAGTACGTCCGTGTGATCCGCTGTAACGATCAGTGTCTTCTCCGATAAATACTGAACAGTACTTCTTTTTTTTTAAATCGTTTTTTATGCGTACAATTCTGTGTGTTGAAAGATTTTTTGTTCGTCATCCGAAGTTTTTCTCGCTTCAATGCGATTGAGAAAGTTGTATTGTTTGCTGTGGTCTACGGCGACAATAAAAAGGTGGCTTGAACTTACTCCATTTGAATGTTCCTAAGGCGTAAATAAACCATCCATCCCAATTAAACTAACCTTCATACATTTGACGTGGGTAGATTAAATTATTTTTGAGGCGACTTCGCTCGCTATCTTTTCGAAGTACGGTGATATATTGATTCAATTCTGAGACATTTTTTTTTTTTAATTTTGTTTTATTTCTGTATCGGTTGATCAAATCTGATTAAAACGTTGATAAGGATCAGAACCAGTGTTGTAGACTCGTTCGGGTTCATGGAACCGACTGATCAAAATTCGTGGTGTTCTTGGAATCTCTCCGTCAGATTTACGTCAGTTCCTAGCATTTGAACTCATTTTTGTACTGCGTGATTCATTTTTTTTATTTTGTTCTGAAGGTTGTCTCGATTAATGTGCTTGATCTGATACTATAATGAGTTGTCAGTTTACCGAGTAATTTGAAGTTACTGTACAGAGAATGTCTTTAGTTGGTCAGAATCGAGCTTATCTGAGAAATAATAAGTTTTTTCGATGTTCGTCGTTGTGTAGAAAACTGTTTTCCACTTGATTCTGTGTGGTTTTGCTGTTCTTGTACTTTTTAGATTTTGAAAGAACTGTACGTTTAAATTGTGATTGTCATTTATGCCCGCGAATAAATATAATTCGAGCCATTATTCATAGAAGAAAACCGTTTTCTTGTCCCAAAAAAATGCATCAAAAATTGTCGGGAGTCCGTTGTGCTTAAAATCTGCTGTACGAAGCGCTCGGGAACCGGGATGTGCAATTTTATTATTCAAGCCACGTCATCTCGGTGTCGGGCATTTTGTTGACTCGGCATCGCTCAACAAACCAGAGTTTAGAGTGAGCTTCGCGTGTGCGTGCTTTCTTGGGGGTGAGGGGGAATACAATCGCCAACCTCGTGAGGGAGAAAACTATTTTTATTGAATTTTTTTCTTCTCACTGGGTTACAGGGTTCGCTTTGCGCAAAAGTTGTCTTCGGGGAATTTTGTTGTTGCTCTTTCTATACTCGTCGTGGAGTTCGACGTATTCCCTGATGCGCGCGAATTGAGGAAGAAATCGGTATCGATGGGATTTTAAATCACAGCGCAGGCTTATTTTTTTGTGTGCAGAAATCGGCTTGCAAATTTGAGGCACGTCTTCACAGTCTATAATTTGTGAGATTTGCGAAGGAAATTTGTTCGTAACTGTATCGGACTGAGGTGACTTTTTTGGATGACTATTTCAAGTCGAAAATTCGATTCGACGATTCTTCGCGAACATTTTCAGTTATCGAGTAAACGTTTTTGAATTTTGTTCGTAGTTTGCTGGTAACTGAAGCATGACTAGAATCCATCGAGTTTTTCTTTTTCTCAAAAATTTTAAATGAATGGAACCACGTTTTATCCTGTAAAAAAAGCTAAAAAGTCCGTGCACACTTTTTTAATTATAAAATATAAACTCGCTCTTACAAAGTCTGAAAATAATACGTAGGTTCTAGTAAGTTTTAGTAGCTAAAAGACTTAAATACAGCACTCATTCAATTCATTTTTCATATATCGGTGAATTTGAATTTTGAGTGATCTTCGAGAATGAAAATACGGTTGTTCCAACTGCTTTTTAACTTCTACAAAATGTCTGTCGAAAGCAATTTTCAGAAAACGAACGTTTCATAAATCAGATAATTTTTTTTCTTGACACATCCCTCTGGGTGTTTGTATCATGTGGTCTTTCCGTTACTTCAATGGTAAAATCGGATATTCATCTAATTTATTTCAAACAGAAATTGGCATTGATATGTGATGGATTTTCCTGCGTTGACAGAAGTGACTGTCAAACACAGGATTTATGTGTTGAACTTGAGTTGAGCAAATGTATTTCTGCTTCCGGGCCCATTTTTATGCAAGGCGAGATTTGCTTCAGCTGTTCACTAGGGCCGATTGGGTTTTGGGTGAAATTCTCATTTTTTTTGTAGCTTCGATTATATTTTTTAAACCTCTATAATTTGTGTTGGTATTCCACTTTTGAGGGAGCACAGAAAATGCTGACTTTTTCAATGCCGAGTACATTTCCATAAGCTGTACTTCCCTTTGGTGGTCTTTATTTGAAGGTATATTTTTCAGAATCGAATCCATTGTTTTGATGGTAGGAATGTATGGAGAGCGTTGAACCTTAAGATTAGGTGTAAAGTTCGCCTACGGCAGACAAAAAACATGTGGGACGTAACATACAACCTTAGCCCAGCGTTGCTCACACACTTTCACTAAGGAGCCCAAAGAGGCCGTAATAAAAGGGTCTCGAAGAATGTCTCTTTTTTTCTGGGAATTTTTACTGAAATTCAAGAAGTCCCAAAGACGTGTTGTTATATATATTTTTTTAATATTTCTTAAGAATTGTTGGAATAGTTCTTTTTACCTGAAGTTGATTTTGGGCTATTATTGAAGACGGGAAATTTTCTTTTCCGAGAATTTCGTCTATGGAATGCACTTGTTTTTAGATGTACTGCAAATTGTGAAAGTATATCGCCGAAGGATCACGTAAATGTCGCGTTTAGGTTAATCCGTAGAAATGGATATTAATCCGGTTGATTTGTAACGGATGAATGTTTTGTTCGGAGCATGAATTCATGGGTCATTTTTAGTAATTTACAGAACCTGGAAATTGAGCTCCCTTTTTTTTTTTTACTCTCCTTTATGGACAATCTCAAATTTTAGAAAAATGGCGCGTTAAATTAGCACTTGTTTCCATTTTTTCACTGCACGCAGGAATCCATTTTCTGAAATCTCATGCTTCTGAATCACTCAATTGAAATTGAGAAGGAAAAGTGATGCACCTTTTTGTATGTTATTCTCGGATGTTTCATTTTTTGAGCATATTCAGGAAAAATTCAATTTTCTGTGGTTGCAANTGGAATTCTAATCCACATTTCAAGCGGATGCCGTCTGTTTTTTGTACACCCTGCATTGTATGTTGGAATCGGGTCGCAACGAGTGTGTGAAAGTGATTCCTCGGGTTTCTCCGGCATTATTTTCCCAGTCGAAGAATGTCTCTTTTTTTTCTGGGAATTTTTACTGAAATTCAAGAAGTCCCAAAGACGTGTTGTTATATATATTTTTTAATATTTCTTAAGAATTGTTGGAATAGTTCTTTTTACCTGAAGTTGATTTTGGGCTATTATTGAAGACGGGACGTTTTCTTTTCCGAGAATTTCGTCTATGGAATGCACTTGTTTTTAGATGTACTGCAAATTGTGAAAGTACTGTATATTGCCGAAGGATCACGTAAATGACGCGTTTAGGTTAATCCGTAGAAATGGATAGTAATCTGGTTGATTTGTAACGGATGAATGTTTTGTTCGGAGCATGAATTCATGGGTCATTTTTAGTAATTTACAGAACCTGGAAATTGAGCTCCCTTTTTTTTTTTACTCTCCTTTATGGACAATCTCAAATTTTAGAAAAATGGCGCGTTAAATTAGCACTTGTTTCCATTTTTTCACTGCACGCAGGAATCCATTTTCTGAAATCTCATGCTTCTGAATCACTCAATTGAAATTGAGAAGGAAAAGTGATGCACCTTTTTGTATGTTATTCTCGGATGTTTCATTTTTTGAGCATATTCAGGAAAAATTCAATTTTCTGTGGTTGCAACAGGTGGCCTGTGATTGACTTGAACAATATCGGCTGTGATTCGCGTGCTTTCAGGTCGCTGAACATATTTTAAAATTGAGCGACATCTATGTGGTTAGAAGGGAATTCTTTGGGATAGCGACACGGAGAGAGGAAACAGGCGTTAGCCGTGACTGGTGTGATTTCGTTTCGAGGATGAAAATCGATCCATTTCCAAAGAAAATTTGATGTAGAGGAGCTGCTTCCGCATTAATGAGCTCACCAAATATTTCTTAAAAACGGTTCATTAACAGGTGGACTTTCTCTGCAACGAAATTCAGTGGACAAAAAAAAAAATTGGTTGTAGAAAAAATTTCGCTGTAGAGAACGCCTTTGAATTGGGCAGAGAATCCCCATGGGACCAAACAAAAAATTCGTTGTTCAGAGAAAAATTTCTAGAGAGAGTCTACTTGTATTATTGTCAAACCCCAACTTCAAGGGACCACACCAAAAATCAAGTTGGGGAAATGAGCATTTTTTTCTATGGGGCAAGAAAAAAGCATCACGGGAAATTTTCATTGGTGATATTCTCGGTTTGAAATTGCTTCCTGAATGGGTTGAAACTTGAAGGGATGCTGATATTGGGCCAAGGGTTCATTTTATCCAAATTAGTTTTTCACTTCCTTTAAAAAACTCACGAAGTCACATTTTTATTGATGTTTTCTCTTCCCTGTGCCAATAAAAATACAAAAATATCCAAGAGGCCTCCAGGAAATTGGAGTTATGGAGGTTTGAGAGGGAAAGCCTTTGAGTTGGGTAGGTTTTTTTATGCAATGTTTTTAAGGGAATACAGACAGGGATTTGAAATACCTGTATGGAGGTTTCAGTTTTTTAGGTTTCGCTTTTCTAGACTTACTGATTGAAGTTACCTTATTTTCTTCTAACTTTCTTGTCGGCTTCCGGGAAAATCTCATTTGCCAATGGAATTTTATCTGATGATCTTTTTCTTTCTTTCTTTTTTAGGGTGGAATGGGGCCTCAGTCGATGCTGCATCATGACGGTGGCTACAGTGGACCCACTGAATGGAGATACCAAGAGATTGTTCTGGAAAGGGGGAATTCCGGACTGGGTTTCAGCATAGCGGGTGGGAAGGACAACCCACACGTGGAAGGCGACAACTCTATTTACATCACGAAGATCATTCCTGGCGGTGCTGCTTCCAACGACGGACGCCTTCTGGTAAACGTTCGATTTTTCATCATCTTTGGAAATTTTTTCGAAATCTGCGACAGACAGTTCTACGATTGTTCATTTCTGGGGACCAATCGTGTGTTTTTGATGCTATCTGGGGTGTTAAAGGAACATTTAAAAAAAAAAAGAAGCCGTATGCATGTGAGGAAATATTTTGGTCGTCGGAATTCCATTTCGTCATTCGAGGTATAAAAAAAAACGGTGCGAATTTGCTCTTGGGGTGTAAAGGAACATTTTCAAAAAAAAAGAAACACCTACGAGTGTGAGGACATGTTGGAGTCGTCAGAATTCAAGTCTGTAGTTCGTTTGAGGAACAATATAAATAGCAGCGAATTTTTCTCTTCGCGTTATCGTTGAATTTGTGTTTTCGGATTACGGTGAAATTTAATTTTTATTCCCGTGTGGCAATCTTGGTAGAAATTGTCGAAACGCTGAATCTGTCTTCTCGGAATGAAAAAAAATTATGTAAGAATCAGCTCCTGTTCATGAAGAATCGTCTGTCTTTTTGGTTCTCTCTCTTTCCGTATTCATTGAATGATGACGTAATCTTGATTTTTCGATTAAAAATGTTGTACTTCATAATTTCCTGGTCGCTATTCAAAACTTTTTGCGCTGCAGTATTTATACAGTATCGAGAAAATGATAATTTCGAATTTAAATGTCGAGCAATCGAATGTCACGATGTTATCCAGGAAAATAATTCTGTGTTCTGCTGTTGAAAAAATCATTGCGTTATTTTATTGCTTTTCACTGACAGTATTTGGTGAACGTGACGTACGCTAAAAGTCGAATGATTTATAAGTTTCGTATCTCGGGATATAATCGCTCAAGTGGATTCTGATCTTCATATTTTTTTATTGACAGGTGAATGACATCATTGTCAAGGTGAATGATTGTAATGTCGTTGAGGTGCTGCACGTGGAGGCTGTCGATGCCTTGAAGCGAGCTGGAAACATCGTAAAATTGGTGAGTGGTGACATCTAGGGAGAAACTGTGCCAATTTTAAGGCAGAAATTTGGTTGCAAATGACAATAGCACAATCCAGAAAATTCCAAAGCGTTTATCTGAGGGAAAAGATTTTTTTAGCAGCTTTATTCGTATTTAGCGAAACAACTATGATTTATTTGTCAAAGATCAATTTTCGCAAAGTCTGCTTTCCAAAATTTTTTGGCAGTGTTAAGTCTTATTTTATTTAAATTGAGATGTGTTTAATTTAAGAGACACCTGCGTAAATATTCCAGTACTCGTGAGTTCGGACGTTCAAGTGGTAATAGTCCAAGTACTGTGCTGCATATTTTAAAAGTTCGTCGTGCTCAGGACGAAAATTTTAAAGCTACTCCCATGGAATGAATTTTATGAACAGCAAATTTTAAGAAAAATATCTTCCAAGAGCCGCGTTCTTGGCTGGAGGAATTTCGCTGATGAATTAATCAAGTTCTGAGGTTCACCTAATGTGGGACTTGTGTCAAATGAATTTCCGAGGACTTGATGAGCTCTTGAAATTTTCTCCTAATTACCTTTTTCCTCGGGTTTTGTCGACGCTGCGGTTTTGATGATGACGGAATTTCCCGCAATTGAATTGCAGTTGGTGAAGCGCAGGGTGCCGAGAGGAGCGAATCTGCACTTGCTGGAAGTGGACCTGAGGAAAGGAACCCGAGGTTTGGGCTTCAGCATTGCCGGTGGCATAGGGAACCAGCACATCCCTGGCGACAACGGCATTTATGTGACGAAAATCATGGAAGGCGGGGCGGCGCACGTGGACGGACGAGTCGTCGTCGGCGACAAGCTTGTGGCGGTGAAAAATACTCCCGTTAGTGTTGTATTCGCGGAAGGCTTATTTTCTCTTATTTTCCGCTCTGCAATTGCCGTATTTACAAGAGGAGAATTGGCCGCTC